>JACEFZ010026751.1:695000-868384 GCA_014155875.1 Cepaea nemoralis
CTCCCTTGTATATGTGTCATGGCGCCAAATAATATGTGTCACGGCGCCGTTTTATTTGCCATGTATACAGGAAACACGCCTTTCCAGGCATCCTTATTTTTCCCAGACGTGGGTGCAGCTCATCTATCAGTACCAAGTGAAAGTTTGACCCATTTTATAATCTCGTAGTCTGCAAGGTGTTCAGTCTTCCATAGGTTTCATTCTCTCGTCTTCTGTCCTATGTCCTCTGTTCTCTGCCCAGTGTCTTATGTCCTCTGTCTTCTCTTCTGTCCTCTGTCTTCTGAGCTCTGTCTTCTATCCGCTGTCTTCTGTCTTCTGAATCCTGTCTTCTGTCCTCTGCCTTCTGTCTGAGCTCAGTCCTCTGTGCAGTGTCTTCTGTCCTCTGTCTTCTGTCATCTGCCTTCTGGCCTCTGTCTTCTGAACTCTTCTATCCTCTGGCTTCTATCCTCTGTCTTCTATCCTCTGTCTTCTGTCTTCTGAGCCCTGACGTCTGTTCTCTGTCTTCTGTCCTCTGTTTTCTATCCTCTGTCCAGTGTCTTCTGTCTTCTGTCCTCTGACTTCTGTCTTCTGAGCTCGGTCCTCTGTCTCCTGTCCTCTGTCCTCTAACCTGTCCCCTGTTCTCTGTCCTCTGTCCTGTCCCCTGTCATGTCCCCTGTCTCCTGCCCTCTGTCCCCTGTCCTGTCCTCTGTTCACTGTCCTGTTCTCTGTCCCCTGTCATGTCCTCTGTCCCCTGTCATGTCCTCTGTCCCCTGTCCTGTCCTCTGTCCCCTGTCCTGTCCTCTGTCCACTGTCTCCCAAGGGAGCAGGGAACCTCAATCAATTCACGTCAAGCTCTTTGATTTTGCAACTAAATGTTTCCACGGAAGGAGATAGATTCATCCTAACCCTCCCTAAACATCTCTTACAGCGTGCAATGAAGGTGACACAGTGACAAGTCTTTGCTTAACATATGGATGTTGGGTGTTATTACAGTAAAGAAAATAATCGTTGGACAGATAGGCAGACAGACACTTGTGGGGGGGGGGGGGGGAAGAGAGAGAGAGAGAGAGAGAGAGAGAGAGAGAGAGAGAGAGAGAGAGAGAGAGAGAGAGAAAGAGAAACAAACATACAGACACACAAACAAACAGACACACAGAAACAAGTAGAGACGGACAGTAGGTGACTGGCAGATGACAGACAGACAGATGGGTAGATAGATAGATAGATAGATAGATAGATAGATAGAAGATAGATAGATAGATAGATAGATAGATAGATAGATAGATAGATAGATAGATAGATCTTTTGCAGTACGTGGCAGTCAATCTTAGGGTATTTTGGCTGTTTGTGATTTTTTGGCTGTTTGTGATTTTTTTTGGCAAATTTATGTTCAGTAGTTTACCATTGCTTTCTGAACGCCGGCACTCATAACTTTGTATAGGAACCAACGCAAGGCGGTCTGCTTCCAAATCGCTCGCAGCGGTGTTTCGAACTGCATTCGCAACCCTTTCGTCATGCAGCCGGTAAACAGATAGACAAAGTACCTATATTTTGGTACAGTGTGAACTTCCCGCTACAAATATCGTATTCATCAGGTACATTCCCCACCCCTTCTCCTCCCTCAAACATTCCTCCTCGCCCTCCCCCTACACATCCTCCGTTGATTGACACTCGGTACCTGTTCTCGCGTGTTACCTTCAGCCTTCCAGCTCTGGCAAATTCCAGTGATTTACTCCCTCAGACCGGATGATTTTCTCCGGCGTTTTCCAGATTAATTCACTAGATAATGTTCGCATTAACTTAACGGCCGTAGTTTTCCAGCTATGCGCCATTAGTAACACTGGATCGGCATGGATGGCTGTTGGATGAGCAGTCTCCATTTGGATGCTCTTGCGCGGCCTCTGTCGTTAGTGGGCCGTTGATATGATTTCCTGTCCGCGGCAATGCGCTCGGTTAATGATTAAAACACACGAGTTCGAACAGAAGGAAAACCAGCACAGGAGAAATAAACGAAAGCGAAGGAATGTTTAGAAATATATGGCACATATACAGCACATTCTTTTAAAGTAATTTGTGTCTCTTGTCAACCAGTAATAATAATATTGCATGTCCTTTTGTGGGACAGCGGGCGAGTTAACGAAATTGACAGTGAACTGCAATGATGATGTCACGACAAGTCATAAATAAACACACAAACACCCACACGCACACGCACACGCACACACACACACACACACACACACACACACACACACACACACACACAGTATTGTTTGACGCTCATAGAAGTGAGAAGAAGGAAGTAGAGACTCGAGGACATACTAAACAACATACAAATTGAAATCTATAGTTACCGACTGGGATTCTAATCTGTCACCTCCCGATGACGACGAGGCTTCGCTGCAGGAACAAGAGTGGGACGCAGAGGTGTTTCCAAGGCACCAGGGCCGGGTTATATACTGGCCAAGACCTATTGACGCGTCCTCGTCGAGCGTCCTGGGCAACAGGTCCCTTCGGGGTCCTGCCTAAAGTCAGTAGGATCGCCGATTCCTCCGAAATCGGAGAGTGTCTGCCTGTACGGCGAGGAACCACCAGTCTGCACACCAATAAGCCAGACATGGGACAACGGATACTCACGCAAACCTCAGATCCTGTATGACATCACACTGATGTTGGACAACAGGATGCCTTCATCCGACATACAGGACTTCGCGTTGGAGCTCAAGCCAACGAACACAAGCAAGCAAGCAGCAGGAACAAGGTAACTTCGACGCATCACAACTACAGGGTGTTTGCAAAGTCTCAGTACACTTTATATTAGAACAAATGTGAAAAATGAAGTACATGATGTCATCAAAAAGTGTGCTAAAATACATTAAATTAGTTACAATAGTTACTGCTTTGCTCTAAAGCTGTTTTGGGAAGCTGAAAAGTACCAATGAACAATTCATTATAACAGGTGTTGTAAATGTCCACCACAGGCTTCAAGACATGACAGTACACGTCTCTTCATATTGCCACATACCTTCTGCAACGTGTCTGTTGTTATTTCTTCCGTTGATAGCACCATTATGTTTGGAGTGCAAATAATTACTCCAGCAGACGACAGCCATTCGCTGCGCATTGCTTCACGACGGACTGTGGAGCAAATTTTTTTTTAAATGACATCATGAACTTCATTTTTCACACTTTCATTTTTCTAGGTGTTCAAGGTGTAGTGAGACTTTACAAACACCTGGTAGTTCATGAGCACGTTCGGCCACCTGTAAAAGTGAGGTACAGATTGGCCACCTACTTCTGCCTGCATTCTGTAATTTACTGCCAATATAGTACCTTGCGGTGTATGGCAGAGGGGACTTTGAGCCTAAGGAATTAAGGCCGCCTGGCTAGTGCAGTCGCCGCGAACTGTGGAGGTTAGGATTTTCTTTTTGACCCCGACAAAAAAAAAAAATCCCATACCTTACGGAGGGATCGAACCCGGGTCTCCCGATGGAGAGTCCGGCGTTCTAGCCACTGGAATCAGACCTACAACATGTGATTGCCCTCTCACATGACAGACACACAGCAGGAAACTGCTTCGCGATGATTGTTTTACATGACGTTGCAATCAACCTCAGCCTGCATTGATTTTTCGTAATCTACTAGGCAGACTAACGTTCAGTGGTGAAGGCGAGAGTGAGACTCGCAGTTCCATAAATACCGAGTCGAGGGTTCCAAATCAAGTGGGCGATTTTCACGCATATCTCTTTGCGTTGGTTTCGACAACGTGAGACGTCGGCCATTCAGAAAACAATGGCAAACTACTGAACTACAAATTAATTACTAAATCACAAGCTGCAATTACATGTTGGGTTGGTTGCAATGTCCTGTAAAGGAATGCAACATTTTCATTGTAAGTTTGCTAGGGGGAGTTTTCGTGGTGAAGTGGTTACCCCGCCTGCCTCGCGCTCCGAAGGTTGGATTCGATTCTGGACCACGTCGTTCGGTACACGAGCGCAATTTTCCGGGGCTCGCCCCTGTAGCTAAGGAGTTGGTGCTTTGTGCGACGCTTTCGACAGAAAGCCCTGGGGAAAGAGACCTAGGTATCGTCATCAAAGGTGGAAAAAGTGTCCTAGTGGCACGAAATGGAATATTGCTTGGATAGCAAATCCATTATGTAGGAAAGTCCCAATCGAAAGCTCACTGTGTGGATACTTCTGGTTTCCTGAGGAGCAGCCTATGGTGACTGGAAGGCCCAATATACGGAAGTGAGGCTAAGCAGCCATGTGCAGGACGTGGCGATTCCTTGGGTGAGCCCAGTACCAGAGCGCTGTGTGTCGGCTCTGTAATTATAAAAGCCTCCTTGGATGGCGGGGAATGCTCATGGTCTGCCCCTGCCTTCCCTTGAGGGCTGACCAGGATGTCTTTGGCTGTTCTAAATGGGCCAGCTGGGATGGGGGATGACACCACAACAATGAGAGTAAAATGTCCTACGAAATCCCCGGGGAGGTTAACCCGGTCAACAAATGCCCGTAGAAGTCGGATGTGTCGGCCTAACGGCGCAAGAACTATAAACACGCACTGCATCCTCAGATCTTGGTCCTTGATATTCTGGATCAACTGTGCTGCTGATATTCCTCCATGCAGCCATCTCAGTTCATCCAGCATTATTTCTCTCGGTCTGTTTCTGCTTCTTCTCCCACTTATCTTTTCAGTTGTCACGTTGTTTCGCAATGTCTTTTTCTCCGAACACGATCAAAGAACACTGTCTCGCTCTTATATACTTATTTATAAGTTAGTTGCATATCCTTTACTGAACGTCGCAGTAAACCTCAGCATTTGTTCGCTGTTTGTGATTTAAAAAAAAATATTTTGCCTTTAGTTTTTGAACAACCGGAACGCATAGCATTGTTTTAAAAACAACGTAAGAAGTTTGCTGTCAAATCGTTCGCAGCTGTGTTTCGAACGCAGTAATGCGGGGTTTACGAGTTTATGAGTAACTCCTTTGCCACAGAGCCTGTTGTATATCATGTTCCAAAATTTGCCAAAGTGTTCGAAATATCGGGTTGTGGGATGGTTTCTTTGCATGCTCAGTCTTCGCAGACTTAAATGGATAGAATACATTAGGGGATGGACGACGGTAGATAGGTCATACGCTGCGCGTGTGAGACGTCAGATGGTGCGTGATGGTGGAAATGACCATGTGTTCAAACGTATCCATTTTGGACGAACATTTACCACGCGAATTAATCTGATCAGTTAGTTAGTTAGTTAGTTAGTCGACAGATCATCCTCGTTGCACATCGAACCATTCAGTCCATAAGTGCTCGGATCCCCTCCTCAGCAAATCCCGCAGCGTGTAGCGGCTAATGACGCCAGTTCTGTGTTGGTTTATCAATCTTCTTTGGCTTCCTGCGTAGTGTTCTTGTTTGGCCACCCCTCTTTTAATTTGCTGCTCCCGCAGTCTGGCCATTGTTGTAGATTCACAGTCATCACTTGGTTCTCGCAAAAGTCTCACTTCTCGTAGAGCATTCAGAATGTCAGCCTGGTCCATGGCGCGTCCGCCCTCCACAGTAGCCTCACCTGCGAGCTTGTCAGCCCGCTCATTTCCTTGTACTCCCGCATGACCTGGCACGAAGATGAAACTAATCTTTGCCAGCCGAGACCGCTTCAGAGGCAGCAACCATTCTCTTCGGATCGACCCCTCCTCTATCCTCTTGATCATGTTAATTGAGTCGCTAAGGAAACAAGCCCTAGTGAATGTCTGTGTCTCGAGCCATGTTATTGCTTTACTTACTGCCATGACTTCCATGGTCAGGCTACTTGTGGTTTCAGTGAAAGCACCAGAGTCCTCCTTCACAATTCTCCCTCCGGCCCGAGCTGTAAAGGCCCATGAGCTTCTCACATGTCGGACGACCGACCCATCTGTGTAGATGATCGCGTCACCGTCTAACGAATTCTCGAAAATCAACGCTTGTACTTCAGCCTCAACAGCAGCCGGATTTTCTTGTCTGCATTTTCTATCTAGTTGGATGCAAACTGAAAAGGATGTGCAGAAGTCTGTTGGCACTTGCACCCACTCCTCGCCAGGTTCTAAGTCCTCAAGTGAACACACCTGTTGAAGAATGTCTTCGGCTTGACCCATCCACGACCGTCCTCTTTTTAACCTGCTGCCCTTCACTTTCCTAATTTCACTATGCAGTGGATGTTGTGTGTTTGCGTTAATTCTGAGGTAGGCGCGTGCCCTGCAAACTTGTATTCTCTCTTCAATGGTTGGAAAATCAAGAAGGTAGCGCATCGCCCTGCATGCTGTATCTCTTGTACATCCAAGAATAATGCGCATAGCTTCATTCTGTATCCTTTCCATCCTTTCTATCTGCTTATGGCTGAGAGTCAGGATTGCCATTGCATACTCCAAAACAGACATGACCAGCCCCTCGTACAGAAGACATAGATGGCGCTGCTCACAGTTTGCTGCCGCCATCACCCGCATCGCTGCCAAACCCCGCTTGGCCTTTGTTATCACCTGGTCTATGTGCACATTATAAGCAAGGCTTCGATCAAACCGTATCCCCAGGTAATTCATTGCCTGCGTTCTTTCCACCGTCTCTGAACACAGCATTACAGTTGGTGTTGGATTGTTGACAATATGATTATTCAACGAGAACCAAGTCACTGTTGCCTTTGTTGGGTTGACCATTGCCCCAGCTTCATCACACCAAGTACTTATGCGATTGAGTTCGGTTTGTAGTTCCACAGCAACCTCCTCTCTATCCTTACCCTGACGATACACTAAAACATCATCAGCATACGACAATGTCCTGCCAGGTCCAGTGATCTGCTCACTGGTGATTCTCACTGTGTAGGCGTTGAACAGTGCCATTCACTACCGCCATGGGTTGTAGTTATTATTGTGTCTTTAATTTTGAAGCACAATGTAACAAATTATGGTATGTTAACACTGCTGTATCTATCTGATTTAGCTAAGATGACGAAAGGTGCGTTAAGTTTTGGTAAAAGAAATAACAAGACCCCCACGTTCTGTCGAAGGTGTGGACAGAGAAACTTTCACATTCAGAAGAAAACGGCCCAAATGTGCACACCCAAGCTCACGCTTAAGGCACTATAATTGGCCTAAGAAAGTTCAGAGGAGGAGGTCAACTGATACAGGAAGAATGAATCACCTGAAAGTTGTCTTTAGGAGATTCAAAAATGGTCTCCATATGGGTACAGTGCCCAAGCCAAGAAACAACGTTGCAGATCCTGCTTCATCTGGTGTTGCCAAAAAATAAACGTTTGTTGAAGTCTTAAATAACAAAAGATGTCTGTAAACAAAATGTTTTACGTTCATTAGCCTCTTCCAGGCAGGCGTTATAAGTCACTTATTGTCTTCCATGCAACAACTCTGACTTGTTTACCAGGAACAACACGAGGTACTAACCTTCCTACACTAACCTCCTCGTGCCATGCAATAAAACCCGACTTGTTTACTTTTTATTAACGAGACGCACTACAGCCAAGCTGACCTTCCTACACTACACTAAGTTTCTTAAATGCTCCCCTACTACATTGCCCTACTCCGGAACATTAACTTACTGGGTTGGGGTAACTATTGGGTACACTGACCTAAGTACTTCGATCCGCCATTTTCAGCCTAATCTGTTACACTACCAGCATAGACAACAGTAGTACCAGCATAGACAGCAGTACTACAAGCAGAGACAACAGTACTACCAGCATAGAGAACAGTACTACCAGCATAGACAACAGTAGTACCAGCATAGACAGCAGTACTACCAGCAGAGACAACAGTACTACCCGCATAGACAACAGTACTACCAGCATAGAGAACAGTACTACCAGCATAGACAACAGTACTACCAGCAGAGACAACAGTACTACCAGCATAGACAACAGTACTACCAGCATAGAGAACAGTACTACCAGCATGGAGAACAGTACTGCCAGCATAGGCAACAGTACTGCCAGCATAGAGAACAGTACTACCAGCATTGAGAACAGTACTACCCGCATAGAGAACAGTACTACCAGCATAGAGAACAGTACTACCAGCATAGAGAACAGTACTACCCGCATAGAGAACAGTACTACCAGCATAGAGAACAGTACTACCAGCATAGAGAACAGTACTACCCGCATAGGCAACAGTACTGCCAGCATAGAGAACAGTACTACCCGCATAGAGAACAGTACTACCCGCATAGAGAACAGTACTACCCGCATAGAGAACAGTACTACCAGCATAGACAACAGTACTACCAGCATAGAGAACAGTACTACCAGCATAGACAACAGTACTACCAGCAGAGACAACAGTACTACCAGCATAGAGAACAGTACTACCAGCATGGAGAACAGTACTGCCAGCATAGGCAACAGTACTGCCAGCATAGGCAACAGTAGTACCAGCATCCACGGGCTGATGGAGTGTGTTGGACGGAAGCTGGTGGATTCTCCAGAATATTAAAAAGGAGGAAAATATTATAATGTGGGTGTCGGCTCTCTTCACTCCAGGGACGACACTGTAAAGGAGGACACGACAGAGAACAGTACTACCAGCAGAGACAACAGTACTACCAGCAGAGACAACAGTACTACAAGCATAGACAACAGTACTACCAGCATAGAGAACAGTACTACCAGCAGAGACAACAGTAGTACCAGCATAGAGAACAGTACTACCAGCATGGAGAACAGTACTACCAGCATAGACAACAGTACTACCCGCATAGAGAACAGTACTACCAGCATAGAGAACAGTACTACCAGCATAGGCAACAGTACTACCAGCAGAGACAACAGTAGTACCAGCATAGACAACAGTACTACCAGCATAGAGAACAGTACTACCAGCATAGAGAACAGTACTACCAGCATGGAGAACAGTACTACCAGCATAGAGAACAGTACTATCAACATCGACAACAGTACTACCAGCATAGAGAACAGTACTACCAGCATAGAGAACAGTACTACCAGCATGGAGAACAGTACTACCAGCATAGACAACAGTACTACCAGCATGGAGAACAGTACTACCAGCATAGACAACAGTACTACCAGCATAGAAAACAGTACTACTAGCATAGAGAACAGTACTACCAGCATAGACAACAGTACTACCAGCATAGACAACAGTACTACCAGCAGAGACAACAGTACTACAAGCATAGACAACAGTACTACCAGCATAGAGAACAGTACTACCAGCATAGACAACAGTACTACCAGCATAGAGAACAGTACTACCCGCATAGAGAACAGTACTACCAGCATAGAGAACAGTACTACCAGCATGGAGTACAGTACTACCAGCATGGAGAACAGTACTACCAGCATAGAGAACAGTACTACCAGCATAGACAACAGTACTACCAGCATAGAGAACAGTACTACCAGCAGAGACAACAGTACTACCAGCATAGACAACAGTACTACCCGCATAGAGAACAGTACTACCAGCATAGACAACAGTACTAGCAGCATAGACAACAGTACTACCAGCATAGAGAACAGTACTACCAGCATAGACAACAGTACTACCAGCATAGAGAACAGTACTACCAGCATAGAGAACAGTACTACCAGCATGGAGAACAGTACTACCCGCATGGAGAACAGTACTACCAGCATAAACAAAGGTACTACCATCATGGACATCAGTACTACCAGCATAGACAATAGTACTACAAGCATAGACAACAGTACTACCCGCATAGACAACAGTACTACAAGCATAGACAACAGTACTACCAGTATAGACAACAGTACTACAAGCATAGACAACAGTACTACAAGCATAGACAACAGTACTACCAGCATAGAGAACAGTACTACCAGCAGAGACAACAGTACTACCAGCATAGACAACAGTACTACCCGCATAGAGAACAGTACTACCAGCATAGACAACAGTACTACCAGCATAGACAGCAGTACTACCAGCATAGAGAACAGTACTACCAGCATAGACAACAGTACTACCAGCATAGAGAACAGTACTACCAGCAGAGACAACAGTACTACCAGCATAGACAACAGTACTACCAGCATAGACAACAGTACTACCCGCATAGAGAACAGTACTAGCAGCATAGACAACAGTACTAGCAGCATAGACAACAGTACTACCAGCATAGAGAACAGTACTACCAGCATAGACAACAGTACTATAGCAGCATAGATAACAGTACAACCAGCATAGACAACAGTACTATAGCAGCATAGATAACAGTACAACCAGCATAGCAACAGTACAACCAGCATAGAGAACAGTACTACCAGCATAGAGAACAGCACTACCAGCATGGAGAACAGTACTACCCGCATGGAGAACAGTACTACCAGCATAAACAAAGGTACTACCATCATGGACATCAGTACTACCAGCATAGACAATAGTACTACAAGCATAGACAACAGTACTACCCGCATAGACAACAGTACTACAAGCATAGACAACAGTACTACAAGCATAGACAACAGTACTACAAGCATAGACAACAGTACTACCAGTATAGACAACAGTACTACCAGCATAGACAAAAGTACTATACCAGCATAGACAACAGTACTACCAGCATAGACAACAGTACTATAGCAGCATAGATAACAGTACAACCAGCATAGCAACAGTACAACCAGCATAGACAACAGTACTGCCAGCATAGCAACAGTATAACCAGCATAGACAACAGTACTACCAGCATAGACAACAGTACTACTAGCATAGAGAACAGTACTACCAGCATAGACAACAGTACTACCAGCATAGACAACAGTACTACCAGCATAGACAACAGTACTACCAGCATAGACAACAGTACCACCAGCATAGACAACAGTACTACCAGCATAGACAACAGTACTACCAGCAACCGTGTCAGCACTGTACGCTGTGCCTACCCTTCAGCAGGTGTCAAGCACAGACAGACCCTCATGATTACACAGGGAGCAGCTCTTGACCCCCTGTCGGCGGAGGTAGATAGCAGGCGGTGAGAAGAGCGTCAGCCGAGATAGTGCCGGATCGTCAGCCAGCAAACGTGATTCATTTTACTGGGGGAAATTATCTTCACGCCTTCATGTACTGTTGCATTGTTGTCATGGAGAGTAATGTACGTCCCCCGGAAACGTTTCTTGACTTGCTAAATACAGCAGTAGCTGGCTTCCTTTGGACTCGAGTGTAGTTTATACACGTGTTACTACTACTACTACTACTACTACTACTACTACTACTACTACTACTACTACTACTACTACTACTACTACTACTACTACTACTACTACTACTACTACTACTACTACTACTACTACTACTACTACTACTACTACTACTACTACTACTACTACTACTACTACTACTACTACTATTGTGTGTAGTGGACTGATTTTTGCGTGTGGATTAGCTTTCTCACTTACCAGTGTCCCCCGCCATCAGGCGGACCCTCTCCGACTTCTGAAGTACTCGCCATTTAAATTCCCAAGTCATGACTGCCCTCCACATGTACCGTGGAAAAAAGTCTCTTTTAGGCTACAACTTTAAACGAACGAACTTTATTTTCGGAATTTGAGAATTGGGCCGTCTGTCTGTCTGTCTGTCTGTCTGTCTGTCTGTCTGTCTGTCTGTCTGTCTGTCTGTCTGTCTGTCTGTCTGTCTGTCTGTCTGTCTGTCTGTCCGTCCGTCTGTCTGTCTGTCTGTCCGTCCGTCCGTCCGTCCGTCTGTCTGTCTGTCTGTCTGTCTGTCTGTCTGTCTGTCTGTCTGTCTGTCTGTCATGTTTTGTCTTTCCGAGGCTGAATTAAAATCCTACCCTGCACGCTGTGTGGCGACTGCTTTGGTAAGCGGCCTGCAGACACCCGCAACCATTTCTATGTCTGTTTTCATAGTTTGTAAATCTAAGAGGATAAGGAGAAGAAGAGGACATCCGAAAGACGTGGGAGTTGGGAGGTAAGAAAGAAAGAAAGAAAGAAACATACAGATAGACAAAGAAAGAAAGAAAGAAAGAAAGACAGAAAGGAGGACATGGCGAAAGAAAGAAAGAAAGAAAGAAAGAAAGAAAGAAAGAAAGAAAGAAAATAAAGAAAGAAAGGGGGACATGACGAAATAAATAAATAAAGAAAGAAAGAAAGAAAGAATGAAGAAGAAGAAGAAAGAAAGAAAGAAAGAAAGAAAGACAGGGTCACTCATTAAGAGTCAGCAAATTGTTTGGCTGGCTGACCTATTCCGGTCTTGTTCTAGCGCTTGTATTTAATGTTTCCGGGGGAAAAGGCGTCGCCCATTGTGGTAACCGGTGGTGTTATATGCGTTGTTGTATTTCTACAGGGCTGTGCTGTGCTATGATACAGAGGGGCGGCCGCATCAGGCGGCACTGTAAGGGATGCTTCATAAGGGGGCGGCATTAAAAATAAAATCATATAAGGGGCGGCATTTCGAAGACTTGCATCATACTGAGAAAATCTATTGCGCGGTACTGCCTTTCTGTGTCTGTCTGTCAGTCTGTCCGTGCCTCTCTATATCTCTGTAGGTCTCTCTATCTGTGCATGTCTCTCTCTCTCTCTCTCTCTCTCTCTCTCTCTCTCTCTCTCTCTCTCTCTCTCTATCTCCCTCTCTCTCTCTGTCGCTCTGTCTCTGTGTGTGTGCATTTCTCTTCTTCTCTCTTTTACTCTGTCTCTGTTACAATCACTATATATATATATATATATATATATATATATATATATATATATATATATATATATATATATATATATATATATATATATATATATATATATATATATATCCCCTGACAGACTGACAGATGGAGATCAGGCTCAACAGCCGCGTCCCAGGTGACATTTACAAATCATAAAACCTACCTGTAGCAGAATATTTATATAAGTTAGCATGTGTGATTTTGGTAAACACACTTGTTGTTTGATTTTGATATATATAATAGCTGTGTGACTCTGCTGTCAATACATTAGTTGTGTAATGCTGCTATACATACAATTATTGTGTGATTTTGCTACACACACACTTGAAACCTCATCGTTGCCACAGACTTAGTGCATTGTAATGAACTTCTCCTGAAGTTCATGGGGCACGCGAATGAGAACCATCGCAGGCATCCCGAAAGTGACCCTGAAAACACACACACACACACACACACACACACACACACACACACACACACACACACACACACACACACACACACACACACACACACACTCACACACTCTCACACACACACATACACACACATACACACACTATAATTCGTAAGATAAAAAGATTATAAAAGTTTATGGTTCCGTCGCCCTGCTACTGAGTGAGTGCATGTGCGACACTGTGAGCTGTGAAATTCGCGTGGAATGCTTTTTCATCTGTCCTCTACAGTGTCCTGCATGTTCGGAACAATGGCTACCGGCTGTTGCTGAACTGACTGATTTGCCTTTTCGGTTCACGAGTGCATTTTCAGGAGACTCGTGGGAGTCGACGCTAAAGCTACGGAGTTTGTGCTTTATGCGACACTTTTCGCGGGTCGCCCTGCTGTAAACGATCAAGCCATGTGAGAAAACCCGGGTCAATGAGGTCTTTCTGATGACTGAGAAGTCCATCTACGATGAACTGTGGTTTTCGTGGATGAATTTTGTTTTGGCATTCTGGCGGCAGCATTAAGCACAGTGTACCTGTGCGGGCTGTTGGATTGCTGAGACTCCTGTCTATTCCACTTTTCACATAGGACAGTGGGGAGCATTTTGTGTGATATTCACTGGCACAGGAATAGAGCATAATGGGGACGACCCGTTGCCGTGAAGTTGGGACCTGGTCTAATTAATCTAACTAACTTATAAAAGTCTGCCTGAACACTACATACATGGGCTGGCTGGTTTAATCGGTAGTAGATCACTCCGATTATCAATCTCCGATTATTAGATTATCTGTAGCTGTGTTATATTATTTATAGCTGTATTAGATTATCTATAGCTGTATTAGATTATCTGTAGCTGTGTTATATTATTTATAGCTGTATTAGATTATCTATAGCTGTATTAGATTATCTGTAGCTGTGTTATATTATTTGTAGCTGTATTAGATTATCTGTAGCTGTATTATATTATTTGTAGCTGTATTAGATTATCTGTAGCTGTGTTATATTATTTATAGCTGTATTAGATTATCTGTAGTTGTATTAGATTATCTGTAGCTGTATTAGATTATCTATAGCTGTATTAGATTATCTATAGCTGTATTAGATTATCTGTAGCTGTATTAGATTATCTATAGCTGTATTAGATTATCTGTAGCTGTGTTATATTATTTATAGCTGTATTAGATTATCTGTAGCTGTATTAGATTATCTGTAGCTGTATTAGATTATCTAATAATCTAAATTAATCTAAATTAAATTATCTAATAATATAACACTGGTTTCTGTTAGCGCTGAACGTTGGGCGGCGCTTACCAAACCCGACACCCCACATTGTGCCAACGGCTTCGGGCGGAAGAGCGCAATTGGGAGGGTACAAGCCTTACCCTGGTGCGAGGAAATGCAAGCTAAAGACAAAATGTCATGGCAGGGCAGACCAGGCCCTAAGCCTTGGTTGGCGACTGGTCTAGGATCGAAGCTCCGACAGGCGGACAGTTAGAGCATTGCTTTGCTGATCCGGCAGCTTCTGCAGCTTGTCTTGTTCCAGATGTATTGGTGCTACCTTTCCTCTGGAGTAAACTAGGCAGGCCGAGAGAGGGATCATGCTGCATGGGCAACACATGATCTCTATATTTTAGCCCAGGCTTTGTGCTATGGAGAGGCAATAACTCCATCCCTGGTCTTAACTGGTCTCGGAATCAAAGCGAGAGGCAACTGTTACGGGTTATAAGTCCTTGTCAGTTGGCGTAGACATGGGGCGCCACGCGTTGCCTCTGACGGTGGGAGACACCTATAGGTGTCACTGATCAGCTACCGCCCGCCTCAAGCTGGGCAGCCCCCAGCCAATTGGGTGCTGATCCGCCACAGCCTGCCTGCTTCAATGGGTGCTTGGGGCTAGGACAAAATCTGAATCGCAGGCTGTAAAACCAATGCACCAGGTACAAACAAAAATAAAAATAGAAACCTCAAGCTACGGCTTGCAACCTGGAACGTGAGAACCATGTGTCCAGGATTTTCCACTGACTTGACCAATATTGACGATGTGAGAAAAACGGCTGTGATTGATGCCGAACTCAATCGTCTAAACATTGATATTGCTGGCCTGCAGGAGACTCGCCTCGCTGAGGAAGGGTCACTCAGGGAAAACCACTACACCTTTTTCTGGAAGGGTAGAGGGCAGGCAGAAAAAAGGCAACACGGTGTGGGCTTTGCAGTGAAGAATTCGCTACTGGGAATGTTTGAAATTCCAGCAGGAGGAAATGAAAGACTATTATCCCTGCGCTTGGCAACCTCTTGTGGGTTTGCCACCATTATTACTGCATATGCACCGACACTCGATTCCTCTGATGATGTGAAGGATTCGTTCTATGAGGAGTTAGACTCCGTGATCAAGGCAGTTCCAAAATCTGACTACATTTATATGCTCGGTGATTTCAATGCTCGTGTGGGCAAGGACTCGAGTTCATGGCCAGTGTGCCTTGGAAAATACAACATCGGTCGCATGAATGAAAATGGGCAAAGGCTGCTGGAGCATTGCACCAGTAATGACCTATGTATTACAAACTCCTTTTTTAAAACAAAAGAGATGCATAAGGTCACATGGAAACATCCAAGATCCGGCCATTGGCACCAGCTGGACTTCATCATCACACGGAGACAACATCTGAACCATATATCATTGACTCGTAGTTACCACAGTGCTGACTGTGATACGGATCATTCTTTGGTTGTTGCAAGGGTTAGACTGAGACCAAAGAGAATCTACACAGCTAAACACAAATCTAGCCTCAGGATTAATATTATTAACACTCATGATCCTGAAAAGTGCTTTCAGTTTCAACAGCAACTTGAAGACGCTTTCACTGATACACCAGAAAATTGTACAGTAAATGAAAAGTGGGGTCAAATTAAGGAAACTCTTTATAAAACTGCCGTAAGGGTTTACGGCACTGTGGATCATAAGAGGCAGGACTGGTTTGCAGCCAACAGCGAGACTCTGCAGCCCTTGATTGATAAGAAGAAGAAAGCTCTCTTAAGAAACAAGGAAAGACCAACGCGTAACACTCTGAGTGAGCTTAGGCAAGCTAGGAAGGATGTGCAAAAGGCTGCCAGGCAGTGTGCAAATGATTATTGGATCAAGTTATGTGAGTCCATTCAAATCGCAAGTGATAAGGGAGACATAAGAAGCATGTTGAAGGAATAAAGAAAGCCTGCGGTCCAGTGATCAAAAGAAGTGCACCATTGAAAACCTTGACTGGAGAAATCATCACTGATAAGAAACAGCAGATGGACAGATGGGTAGAGCACTATTTGGAGCTTTACTCAAGTGAGACCAAACTAGCGGATGATGCCCTCAACGCCATAGAGGCTCTACCAACTCTTGACCACCTGGACACACTTCCCACCATAACAGAAGTTAAGTGTGCTATAAATGAACTTGCATCTGGCAAGGCTCCAGGTAAGGATGGGATTCCAATAGAGGTTATCAGGAGTGGGCAAGACACACTCACTATACAGATCCACCAGCTAATAGAGCTATGCTGGCGTGAAGGACAAGTCCCACAGGATTTCAAAGATTCAAGCATCATAACACTGTACAAGAACAAGGGCGATCGGAGCGACTGCAACAACTATAGGGGTATCTCACTTCTGTGTATTGTTGGAAAAGTATTTGCCAGAATTGTTCTGCGCAGACTTCAAGTCCTAGGAGATCAAGTCTACCCCGAATCACGGTGTGGCTTTCGACAGAACCTGGTCTACCACTGATATGATATTCTCATTGCGACAAATGCAAGAAAAATGCCGTGAACAGAATCAACCACTGTTTATTGCCTTCATCGACCTCACAAAGGCATTTGATTTAGTCAGTCGTGAGGGTCTGTTCAAGGCACTAAAGAAGATTGGCTGCCCACCAACTCTTCTGTCCATTGTGGAATCGTTCCACACAGGCATGAAGGGTATAATCAAGTTTGATGGTGCAACTTCTGAAGAATTTGAAATCAAGAGTGGAGTTAAGCAAGGTTGTGTACTAGCTCCCACCCTCTTTGGAATATACTTTTCACTTCTACTGAAATATGCATTTCATGATCAGGATGGTGGTATATACATTCACTCACGCTCAGATGGCGGCCTCTACAATGCTCAGAGATTGAAGGCTAAGACCAAAATTAGGAGGGTACTGATCAGAGAGTTGCTTTTTGCAGATGATGCTGCAGTTACGACCCACTCTGAGGAAGAATTGCAATGTCTACTATCTGCATTCTCCAATGCTTGTTCTGAATTTGGTTTAACAATTAGCAAAAAGAAGACACAGATTATGTCACAAGGTGCACATGGGGTACCATCAATCTTTATTGATGACGCCGAACTAGAGATAGTAGACCATTTTACATATCTAGGATCAGTGGTAAATAGCAAATTATCCCTAGATCAGGAAATCAACATCCGGATTGGTAAGGCAGCAACAACAATGAACAGGTTAAGAAAAAGAGTCTGGGAGAACAGGAAGCTTACTGCCAAAACAAAAGTCCTTGTCTATCAAGCCTGTGTCCTTAGTACTCTTCTCTATGGCAGTGAAACCTGGACAACTTACTCACACCAAGAGAACAACTTAAACAGCTTTCATATGCGGTGTCTGCGAAGAATTCTTGGTATTAAGTGGCAAGACAAAATCACAAATACTGAAGTATTGGAAAGATCAGGTTGTGTGACAGTTTATTCCATGCTCAGTCTTCGTAGACTTAGATGGATAGGACATCTTAGGAGGATGGATGATGGTAGAATACCAAAGGATATCTTTTTTGGTGAATTACAGATGGGTAAGAGATCTCAGGGTCGGCCTCTACTACGATACAAAGATGTGTGTAAGCGGGACATGATTGATACAGGCATTGATAATGCACATTGGGAGCAAGTCGCCGCTGAACGTGTTGCATGGAGGGCAAATATCAGAAATGGAATAAAGTCAAAGGAGAAAATTATTGCAGAAAAGTCACACACCAAGCGTTTCAGGCGTAAGATGGTGCATGATGGTGGAAATGACCACGTGTTCATATGCACCCACTGTGAACGGACATTTACAGCGCAAATTGGCCTTATCAGTCACACTCGCTACCGCCATAGTTAAAAGTTATTATGCCTTTTTAAAGCACAAACTATCGTCTGTCAAGACGGCAAGGTGCCAATGATGATGATGATTAGATCACTCCGAGGACGCCTTAAGCGGAGTCGGACGACAGTTCCACGCCTAAACTCGCCGTTCGCTAAGAGAGGGAAGGACTGGTCATATAATCCTCAGTGGACTCAGGCTTACAAAATGAGATTTGTGTGTGTGTGGGGTGATTGCTTGCTTTGAACTCAAGCGTAGTCCATACACATTACTTCTAGTAGCAATGGTGTGAATTTTGAGTCGGGATTAGCTTTCCCTGTTACCTGTGTTCCTCGCCATCAGGCGAACCCATTCCGACTTCAGAGGTACTTGTAATTTACGTACCCAGGTCAAGGATAAGAGGTTAACATTTTAGTTCAACTGTCCGGTGTAGGGGTTGAACCCCTTACCTCTACATCAGCGCACCGGATGTTTAAGAACGCGCGTTCTTATACATTCGGCGACGCTGACCTCCACACAATGTGACGATCCTTTCACGTCACAGACCTATGGCGGGTCTCCTGCTTCGGGACTTCAAACACTGCAGAGCCATTTTATTCACCGTTGATTGATTGCCATGGGATTTTAAATCTCCTTAAGCGTCTACCAGTATCTCCCATGGACTTATATATCGCCGAAATATTGTTATTCTCCTTTCTTCTTCTTCTTCTTCTTCTTCTTCTTCTTCTTCTTCTTCTTCTTCTTCTTCTTCTTCTTCTTCTTCTTCTTCTTCTTCTTCTTCTTCTTCGTCTTCTTCTTCTTCTTCTTCTTCTTCTTCTTCTTCTTCTTCTTCTTCTTCTTCTTCTTCTTCTTCTTCTTCTTCTTCTTCTTCTTCTTCTTCTTCTTCTTCTTCTTCTTCTGCGTTCGTATGGAATGTTGTTATGGACGTAATTGTGCCCGTTTAGAGCACAGCTGCGATATTTGCGCCTTTTAGACAACACATCCGACTTCTACAGGCATTTGTTGACTGGGTTAACCATTGCCGGTTGTTGTCATACCATTATAATACTTGTCTGCTACCATTTTAACAGCTTTTAAGCCATAACTGTGACACACCCTTACCTCCAATGTTCTGTCTTTCATTATTGTTTGGTGGAAATTTACTTTTCCTTTGACACAGAATAGGTTGATGCAAATCCTCACCCCTTTCCCCCACCGAACCTCCCCTGATGGCGTCATCTGGTACTGCCCGTACTCCCGCTCCAACAAGGTAACGCCCCTGGTCGGGAGACAATTAACAACCTCCTCCCCGACAGCTGACAACGCCGGCTGTCGTATATCATAATTAGTCTTCAGTGGCAAATGCATGTACCGGCAGAGGGAGGAGAGGGAGGCAACAATGGGGGTAAGGGGGAGAAGAGGAGGAGGGGGAGGTGGGGTTGGTCTTGACTTCAGGTGGCTGCTCTCCACATGTCGCCCAACAAATTAGCCGTTGAAACAGTCTCTTTCAGGCTATAAGTTTAAACGAACTATCTTTATTTTCAGAGCACTGGGCACGCAATCTGTTTGTCTGTCTGCCGGCCTTTTTGCCTGCCTGTATGTCTGCCTACCTACCTTTCTTTCCTTGATAAAATTAAAATCCCATCCCTCACGCTGCGTGGCGAGTGCTTTGGTGAGACGATTTTTTGCCCATGCCTCGGAACGTCTCCCCACAGACACCAGCACATTTCAATGTTTTAATAATAGTTTTATTATATTTGATAGTCTGTAAATGTGGTAATGATGGTAGTAAACTGCACTAACGACCACGCCACAACCTTTCCTTTGCTAACAAAGCAGTGCTGTGAATTATCGTGCAACGATGGCTTGAGAATACTAAGACCAAAAATAAAAAGCTATTTTAGAAGCGCGTCCAATATTTTTAGCTAAATGAACAACGGCCGAGATACAGGCACAAGGCATTCAGCAATAAATATTACTTGTTATATTACAAGAAGTCGAGACGTCTTCAACTCGTTCTTATAATTGGGATGTATAACGTCTGCGTAGGTTTTAGACAGCCAGAAAGGTGAACCAAAGGAATGCCACGCTTTAGGCAGGATGTGTCGCCGCACACGATCTGCTGACGGACTTCATGCACGCAATGTTCTTTCTTTTGTGTGTGCGAAATTCTTCTCTTTTTTCTTTTCGTTTTGTTCTTGTTCTTGCTCTTATTCCTCCCCCTTCTTCTTCGTCATCGTCATCGTTGTTGCACGTTTCTTTCTTTCTTTCTTTCTTTCTTTCTTTCTTTCTTTCTTTCTTTCTTTATTTCTTCTCCCAATGCATCATAACTCCTCAACCAACTCACACCCAGCCCTTTGTAGACATGTGCATGATTGGTTGAACTTTGCGGCTGAAGTTCTCTACGATATGAGGTAGCCATTCCCATGCCACGCCGCCTCAGTCACCTCTCACCATTACTCTCTATCGTTTTATTATTGTTTAACATCTGCTCTTAGTAAATCTTTGCATTGACGAAATAAGACATTCTAGAAGGTACGGGGGAGGGGGAGGGGGCTTCAACTGAAAACCTTACATGTTTTTTTCTGTGTTGGGTGAATATATTCTGAAAACGTAAAGAGCAAATGTATCATTTCTCGATGTAGTCACCACTGTGTTCAAGGCAAATCCTATAGCGCCGATAAAGTGCTTGGATTCATGTAGAAAAAAAAAATTGTTTTCCTCGCGTCTGTAACCACTCATGCACCATCTGGGGTACCTCTTTATGGGACCGAAGTCTTTCCTCCCAATGACTCTTTGAGTTGTCCAAACAGGTGAAAATCACTTGGGGATATGTCTGGCGAGTACGGGGGATGTGGAACACACAGAAAGAGGAGATCGTCGGTGGTTTCCTCCTTTGCACGGGCAGTATGGTGTCGAGTATGGGGTCATGATGAAAATAATGGCACCTTTACTCAGATGCTTACGTCGTTTGGATTTGATTGTGGGTCGAAGATGATTCCTGAGAAGATCTGTATACGTATAACTATTAATAGTTTTCCTCTTGGCATGTAGTGCTCTAAAATAACGCCTCGTGCATCCCAAAAGATATTCAGTATAGCCTTCCCTGCATATGGCTGCGCGCGAAACTTCTTTGGTTTCGGTGAGGAGGGATGGGCCATTTCTTGCTTGCTTTCTTCGTTTCCGGCTCGTCGTAGTGAACCCAGGTTTCATGTCCAGTAACAATTATTGATAGGAAACCATGACCTACTGCTTCAAAGCACTGCAAAAGTTCTTGTTAGAAAGGAATAACTATACTATTCTGCATCAGCGATTGCTTACGAAGTTTAACCTAACCGAACATGGATACAGAACGAAGTTCAGACAATTTGTGCCTGAGAAAAATCAGGACTTTACAGACTTTGTCAAGACGGTAAATAAACCGATTCAATAAATGGATGGAGCTGGCAGAGGTATGAGGAGACTTTAATCGTTTAGTGGATTTGATGCTACGAGACAAGGTACTATCGTCATGTAATACAGACTTAGTGGCTTTCTTTCAGGAACGTAAACCAAAAGACACTGAAACAATTTCACAGTTAGGGCAAAACTACATGACTGCAGATCAAAATTGTTCTATTGGCAAGCAAATTGATGAGGAAATAGTTTGTGTGGCCAATACGAAACAGGATCAGAATCCAGTTATTAGACTTAGATCAAAGAGTGTGGACTCAGCACAGAGATATGAGCACAGGGACCGCACAACAATGGTTTCCGGAACAACGAGATTATCAAATCAGGACGTTACCCATACAACAAAGGGAATTTTAAGAGACGTCAGAAGGTTTACTCGGGTTGCTTCAATTGTGACAGCTGGAGGCATAAGGCAGCACAGTGTGATGTACAACCATCCAGTGGGCCAACGAATAACATAAGGAAGGAGATTATCTGTTTCAAATGTGGCAAAAAAGGGACATACCCGCTATCAATGTACTCATCTCATCATGTTCCTCTTGTCTGTCTGTCTGTCGAGGTGAAGTATAAACATCGTGACAGTGCCCGATTATGGGCTTCATATATCCATATTCCCATGGATTCTGCTATTCCCTCCGTCCAACGTTTACATGGTTGGCCTCTTCCTCTGTTTCCATCTGGTCTGTACATCATTACTTGTTGTGGTATGCTGTTGACTGGTAACCTACTTGCATGGCCAAACCATTTGACTTGCTGCTTTCTAATAAAATCTAATGCTGCTTTAACCCCCAATTTAGTCCCAATTTCTTCATTTCTGATCTTATCTCTTCTAGATACGTTGAGTATTCGTCTCAGGAACCTCATTTCTGTTGTTGTGATTTTTCTTTTCTCTTTTTCTGTCATTGTCCAGGTTTAGCATTGGCAGCATAGAGTTGGTAGGAAGACTGAGTTTAAATTACTTTCTTAGTAGTTATTGATACATGTATTTTCTTTAGTATTGGTGCCATTTTTCCAGTGCGTTGATTTGCCTTATTGCACCTATTTTCGATCTCGTCTTCTGATCTGCCATTTGATATTATACTTCCTAGGTACTTGAAACTCTTTACTTGTTTCAAGGGATGTTCGTTTAGGTGAATTGTTGTTGTTTGTTCATCTTTAGTTATAGTCATTACCTCTGTTTTGCTTGTGCTAATTTTCATTGTATGTTCCCTTTACATTTCGTTTAGACTATTCTTGTGGTCTTGTAATTCAGCTTCTGATTTTGCTATGAGTGCTTGAGTTCCCTAATAGTTAGATTTGCAGATGGTTCTTCTTCTGTGTTCTTGTCATGCGGTATTCTTGTGGTCTCTGTTTGGCTGGTTTCTTTACATAAGTTGTCTATATATGTTATGAGCAAGAGAGGGGACAGGACACAACCTTGTCGTACTCCAGATCTTATGGTGAAGGAATTTACTGTTGCATGCCTTTGTTCGACACAACCAGTAAACCAATCCTGATATGTGGACACCCATTCCCAGCAATGTCATCGGTGCACTTAGGAGATAGTCTTAAGCTGCACCATAGATATGTCAATGATTGTCCAGCGTTAACCCTCAGGGACTCCGGATGTACGACCATAGAAGTAAGAAAGAGTCTGGTACATCCCTCAAATTATAAAGGAAAAACGATCAAGTGCATAACGTTTAATGGGACAGTAGAATTTTACCCATTACCTGAGATCACAGCCGGCTTCGTGGCTTAGAGGTTATGACTTTTCTCTGTAATCTCGTATACTCTCGTTGGAAACGTGATGACGGTGAGAATCAGCAGTGGTTCAAATCGCATCGGTAACTTACGGGGTATGTAAGCCGACCGCTCAGAAAGCAATGGCAAACTACTGAGCGTAATCTTGCCAAGAAATCAACATGCAGCTGAAAGATGCTGTTGTTGACAGCGATGTCCTGTAAAGGAAATGCAAAAAAAAACAAAAAACCCTGAGATCACAGTGACAACACCATATATCACAGGAAGAGTGACAGTATGTGTCCTGGACTCCCCAGTGGCAGACTTTATCATTGGGAATGTACCAACAGTTAAAGAATGTACAGAAGAGGAAATGGGGACCTGGTACCACAAATATGGTGTAAGAAGTAATGCGGTAGTTATCAGAAGACAAACAAGATTGTATACTATAGCTGAGGAAGAGACGACACGTGAAGGAGACAACGAGACCGAGACGAAGGATAGCACAACTGAGCAGGAGAGAATTGATCTCAAACAGAGCTTTAGGGACTCTCAGAGACAAGATACTTCTCTGGACAAATGTTTCCAATGGTGTAGTAAGTTAGAACATAAGAAATCAAAGGAGGTTAGATGGTGCTTCGAAATTAAGAATAATATTCTCACACGCTGCTTTTCAGATGACAAGAATACACGTAGCCATCGACATCATTGGCTCATTAGCAGTGATGTCCAACGGGAGTCATAGGTATATATCTTCACCATGGTTGATTTTCGCACAAGATGGTCAGAGGCCGTACCGTTAAAACACATTAAGACAGAAGCTGTAGCTGAAGCACTATAAGCTCTATTCTCGAGGCTAGGTTTCCCTAATGAAGTATTATCAGACAATGGTCCACAATTTACCTCTCAAATGATGAGAGAAGTGAACAGACTGTTAAGCGTTACACTGGTTTTACATCAGTTTATCACCCTATGAGCAACGGAATTTGCGAAAAAATGAATGGATCCCTTAAGCAGATGTTAGCAAAAGTCACGGCAGACCAACCGAGTGATTGGGATAAGTACCTGCCAGCTATCCTGTTCGCATATAGAGAAGTACCACAAGAAAGTTCAGGTTTCTCACCATTTGAACTGCTATATCGGGCAAACCCAAGAGGTCCCATGGCCCTATTGAAAGATTTGCTAACAGGGAAGAGTAATGATAGTAATACGATTTCCTCATATGACCTAGTCGTGAATATTAGAGACCGAGTTATTTCGGCATGCCAGAGTGCACGTGAGGCTTTGGAAATGTCGGGGGCTAGGTGTAGACAATGCGCGAATAGAAAGTCAAAGCTTATATCTTTCCAAGATAATGAGGAAGTGTTACTTCTTCTGCCAGAAATATCTAATAAGCTGTTAGTGGCCTGACAAGGACCGTTAAGAATTGACAGTAGAGTGTCAGATGTGGACTATTTGGTGAATGTGAAAGGGAAACGCAAAGTATATCTATCATGTTAATATGCTAAGACTGTTCGTACCACGACTTGAGCCTTACAGCCAGTAAGAGAGGCAATTATTTATGTGGAGGCAAGTCAGACAGCGTGCTCCATTGTCATTGATGAAGAGGCCTCATGCGACAATGACGTTCAGATGCATTTACCAATCATTGCACTGAGACAGGCAGAAACATGGAAAGATGTGTCCATTAATGACAGCCTGTTAGAGCAATACTCAGATGTCCTGATGGATATACCAGGGAAGACAGACTTGATGACAAAAGACATCAAGCTAACAGAGGACCAACCAATTAGAGTGAAACCATACCCTTTCCCACATCATTACAGAGCAGCGGTAGACAGTGAATTAACAAAGTTACTGAAAATGGGGATAATTTCCAGATCAGACTCCCCATACTCGTTCCCCATGGTGGTCATTAGGAAGAAGGAAAATAATCTACGATTGTGTATAGATTTAAGGAGATTGAACAGCATTACTATTGTAGATCCGGAGCCCATGGTCAGTACTGACGATTTACTGACGCAAAAATCATCTGCAAAGTATTTTAGCCAGCTGGATCTGGCAAAAAGGTACTGGCAAATACCCATGAGTGAAACAGCCAAACCACTAACAGCGTTTGCCACCCCACAGGGTTTATTTCAGTGGAATTACATGCCGTTCGGGTTAGTAAACTCACCAGCAACGTTCGTTAGGATGATGAGGACACTGTTACAGGGGCGCAAGGACACCATCAATTATATAGACGACATTTGTCTTTTTAGTTAAAAAACATGGGAGATCATATTTCAGGATGGGACGCAGAGGTATTTCCAAGGCACCAGGACTGGGTTCTATACTGGCCAAGACCTATTGACGCGTTCTCGCCAAGTGTCATGGGCAACAGGCCCCTTTGGAGTCCTGGCTAAAGTCAGTAGGATCGTAAATTCCCCCGAGGTCAGAGAATGTCTGCCTGCACGGCGAGGAACCACCAGTCTGCACACCAATAAGCCAGACATGAGACAACGGATACTCACGCAAACCTCAGGTCCTGTATGACATCACACTGATATTGGACAACAGGATGGTTTCATCCGGCATAAAGGACTTGGCGCTGGAGTTCACAGCCAGCGAACACAAGCAAGCATATTTCAGGATTAGAGTCCTTATTTGAGAGCCTGAGACAACATAACCTGACCGTTAAGCCATCCAAAGTCCAAATTGGATACGAGGAAATACATTTTCTCGGACATGTTATAGGCAGAACTGGTATCATGAAGGCTAATAGACTACAATGGCTGGGGCATATAGAAAGAATGGAAGACAATAGGGAAACAAAACTCGCTTACACTCAGGAAATAAATGACCGTAGACCCTGAGGTAGACCAAGAAGACGGTGGAGAGATAATACATATACAGACCTACAAGCACTTGGAATCAACGACTGGCAAGAGAAGGTCCACCAGAGAGACGAATGGAGACAGATTGTATCTGCAGCAAAGAACCTCAATGGCTCGGAACGCTGAAGAAGAAGAAGAAGAAGAAGAAGAAGAAGAAGAAGAAGAAGAAGAAGAAGAAGAAGAAGAAGAAGAAGAAGAAGAAGAAGAAGAAGATGTTATAGGCAGAAGACACAAATGTGAAGAAGATTCTGGATATCCAAATACCTAAAACGAAGAAGCAAGTTAGGAGCTTACTCGGGTTAGCAAACTTCTATAATAAGTTTTAAAAAAAAACATTTCACCCATCACGTCAGTGTTGTCTGCGTTGACACAGAAGGGCAGACTGAACAAATGGGTATGGACACAGCAGTGCGATGACGCACTCAGAAGTATAAAGCGTTTATTTTCCAGTCATCCCATTTTAATACTCCTTAATCTTGATTTACAATTTACTCTCAGGGTAGACGCATCATCGACAGGAATCGGCGGATGTTTGATGCAAGAGAAAAATCACCTTATGCATCCAGTGCTATACGTCAGTAGGAAACTCTCGCCACCAGAGGCACATTACTCAGCGCTTGAACGTGAGGCCCTGGCAATTGTGTGGTCGGTTGATAAACGTTCTAGGTACTTGCTGGGTAGGAAATTCATCCTACAAACAGACCACAGACCGCTAACATTCATCCACACAGCAGCGATAAAGAACGCACGGGTTCATCGATGGAGTATATTTCTGCAGGAGTATGCATTTGTCCCGATGCACATACAGGGTGAAGAAAACATCATGGCAGACCTGCTGTCCAGAAATCACCATGGGCAAAGTTCAACGAAACAATGACTATAGAATTAGTGGGTGAACTGGTTAAGTAAATGTGACAACGCTCATCGTTCAGGATTCATCCCAGATAAGACTGCAGGGGTGGTATAGCACCTCAAAGATTAACATTTTTGGTGTCACGTTACACAGTGTTAACTATCTAATGTGAAAGTTGTATGTAAAGTATTCTGCCATGAAGTTATGAGTGCGAACATGTTCAATGTCGTTTTTCTGTTATGGATAGGGAAGATATAACTGACTACTAGGCACGTAAAGTTACTGGTGCTCATATGTGAGAAACATTACTCTCCCATCATTGGAAAACTATGGTTAACGCACGAGTTAGGAATTTGCTAGTGCTAGCAAATTAACGGGGTCACAGAAGAATATGCAAATGTGAGACCAGGAGGGTTAATCCAATCGTCAACAAACTGGGGTAGGCCCAAACAATGTATTGATTAAGGCACGTACGCATCATATAAATCGTCGACGAATGAATGTGGAAGCCACTAAACAGGTGGTTAGGATATATCACATAGATGTCAGTCGAAGTCATGTATGCATAGAAGCAAAGTAATAGCCCAGTAATGTTAGATTTTTAGAACACGTACATTGTTAAGAGGAAATCACTAATGAGATGCGAATACGTAGCAGGACACCTAGAAACAAGGAAGATTCTAAATGTAATTTTCATGAGAACTGATAACTGGGATCAAGAGGTTAATGGTGTGTTTGGGGGGAGGTCTGGAAAGATGGAATAAATAGACAAGTCTGAAAATTGAGGGACAGTTGAGATTTGAGCCAGATAGTGGAGGTCTGAGTTCTGGGAGTTGAATGGTGGCGGAGTTAGAGAGAACTTAGCCCGGCTGTCAGCGGCGATAGTGGTCGGGGCTACTTTCAGGATACTAACCAGCTAGCTGGTGTCGGGGCTGAGGAGGAAATCTCAGCCAAGAGCGTATTCTACTCAAAGTGTTCTCTGAGTGTACTGTAACTGTGCAGATGCAATATATCTATATTTAATACTGAAGTGTTCCTGAGGAATAGTATCGTATCGAGTGTGGTCAAAGTAAAGTATTATGTGCACAGCCTGGTGTTTCTTCTTCTTCTTCGTTCATCCGGAGTTTTTTTTCGGATGTGATTGCGTTGTGCCTGTTTACAGCAGAGCTGCGTTCTTGCGCCGTTAGGCCGACACATCCGACTTCTGCGGGCATTTGTTGACCGGGTTAACATTCCCGGGGGTTTCTTAGGACGTTTGACTCTCACTGTTGTGGTGTTATCCCCCATCCCAGCTGGTCCATATAGAACAGCCAAAGATCCTGGTCAGCCCTCAAGGGAAGGCAGGGGCAGACCATGGGCATTCCCCGCCATCCAAGGAGGCTTCCATAATTGCAGAGCCGATACATAGCGCTCTGGTACTGGGCTCACCCAAGGAATCGTCACGTCCTGCACATGGCTGCTTAGCCTCACTTCCGTATATTGGGCCTTCCGTTCACCATAGGCTGTTCTTCCGGAAACCAGAAGTATGCAGTCTGCAGATGACATCCACACAGTGAGCTTTCGATTCGGACTTTCCATGTAATGGATTTGCTATCCAAGCAATATTCCATTTCGTGCCACTAGGACACTTTTCCACCTTTTATGAAGTCCACACAGTGGGCTTTAGATACGGACTTTCCACGTAATGGATTTGCTATCCAAGCAATATTCCATTTCATGCCACTAGGACACTTTTCCACCTTTTATGAAGCCCACACAATGGGCTTTTGATTCGGACTTTCCACGTAACGGATTTGCTATCCAAGCAATATTCCATTTCGTGCCACTAGGACACTTTTCCACCTTTTATGAAGCCCACACAGCGAGCTTTCGATTTGGACTTTCCACATAATGGATTTGCTATCCAAGCAATATTCCATTTCATGCCTCTGGGTCTTCATGCACCTTTAAATGTCAACCTGTATGTAGTTAAAGTAAGCTGCGGTCAACTTGAGCTTGTTGATATCTCCATAGAGCTTGTCCTCAAATGAAGCAGGTGTGGGCCAAAATATCTTTCTCTGTTCTGCATACGTTGGGCAATCCTGCAGCAAATGTTTTGCTGTCATTTTTCCAGTTCTACAATTACATTCATCGGTATCTCCTATCTTTAGTTTATTGAACAAGTGGTATTTCAGCCTGTTATGTCCTGTGCGGAGTCTGAAGATTGCTACTTGTTCTCTTCGGTCGAGTTTGTAATATGCATCATCCTTCTGATGGCCTGGATGCTCAGATTCCCATTTGGTTCTATAAGTGCTTTTTATCAACCTCTTTGCCTCATTATAGGTTATGTCTATGTCAGGCTGTGGTAGTCGTCCGCCCTCTTTTGCCAGTCTGTCAGCCTCTTCGTTTCCAGGTATACTGCAATGTGATGGGATCCACTGTATTACAACTTTTTTGGATTTCTGGCATAGACCATGGAGTGCTGCTCTTAGGTCAGTTAGTTCTGTGCTGTTAATGCTCTTGAGTATTGAGACAGCTGACTTTGCATCTGTGAAGATAGCTATTTGCTTCTCTTTATTTTCCTCCATCAGGAGCATTTCTGCTGCAGTTTTCAAAGCCTCTACCTCCGCTTTGAAGTTACTTGAAAATTTTCCAGTTGCCATTGAATGTGTTTTTTTCACTCCATTTTTTAAATTTAGGAGAATTCCTCCTCCTCCATTCTCTATTGAATTTTTGGCTGATCCATCTGTATATGCATGGGTCCAATTCCTGCTTGGGTAATGTTCTTTTATGTAGTTTAGGGTTATTTCTCTTCTTTCGGTTTCATGCTGAGTGTTCTTTTTCTCAATACCAGGAATGTTTTCTATCATCTCAGGCAGTTGCTGCTGTCTCCAAGCTGGGAACTTGTGTGCATTGTGTATGGGCTTGACTGTTATATGTTAAGTATAGGATCTGCCCTAATCCTTCGTTTTGCAGTTTCTACAAAGTTGCTACGCTTCAGTCTTCCCTTTCCAAAACCATTAAATCTGTTGTACATAGGGTGGTCTGTCAATCTTCTAAATTTTTCTGCTTGTTGCTGGGCTCTGCTATCTCTTCTATCCTGCATTGGTTGTAAACAAGTGATCTTTTCTAGTTCATTAATAGGCGTTGTCTTCAGGCTTCCAGTTATGATTCGCATTCCTTGGTTTTGGACTCTACTTATTTTGTTAAAGTTTGACTTAGCTGCTGTTGCCCAAGCTGCAATGCCATATTCCAGTACTGGCCTCACCCGTCCAGTATATAACTTCTTGAGAACTTTCTCATCTGCTCCCCACGTTGTACCAGCAAGCTTGTTCGATTTTTCTCAACCTGTGTCTTCCATGTCAGGCGACGATCAAAGGTGACTCCTAGATAATTTGGATTTTCTTCATGGCGCAATATTTTTCCATTCAATGCCAGCTTAGGTTGCTGAGTTTTATTTGAGAGGGAGAACACTGTGCATGTTGTTTTCTCCTCACTTATCTTCACTAGCCATGATTTTGACCAGTCCTCTAGCGCTAATAAGGCTTGCTGTATTCTGCTGTTAGCTGTACTAATATATTCTTCAGATGTCCATATGGCTAGGTCATCTGCAAAGGAGGATGTGTGTACTCTGGCTGGAAAATTTTCTGTGATGTCATTTATATATGCTAGGAATAATGTTGGTGAAAGAACTCCTCCTTGGGGGACACCTTGCTCCAGCAGCATCATTTTGCTTGTTTGTCCTTGTACTTTTGTCCTGGCAGTTCTGTTCTCAAGGTAGTGGCTGATCCATTTATACATTTTTCCACAAACATGCATGTTTTGCAGTTTTACTTTCAGTCCTTCCTTCCATACTTTATCAAATGCTTTTTCTAAATCTATCCAGACTGCTAGTGTGTGCTTTTTCTCTTGGAAGGCATCCTCTATTTCCTGAGCTATATAGGTTATTTGATCTTCAGTGGATCTGTATTTTCTGAATCCTGCTTGGTGTGGTGTTAAGAGTTTGTTTTCTTCCAGATGCCATGTTAGCCTGCCATTGATAATGCGTTCCATTAATTTTCCTACACAGCTAAGTAGACTGATAGGTCGATAGCCATTTGGTTCTTCCAGGTCTTTTCCTTTCTTTGGGACTGGTATTAGTATAGCTTCCTTCCATGCCTGTGGGACTATTCCTCTCTTCCAGCTGTTATTTAGGACTGCTAGTAGTTTCTTCTTTGCCTTGGTGCCTAGTCCTATTAGCATTTCATTTGTGATTCCATCCTTTCCTGGTGATTTCTTCTTTTTTAGGGTATTCATTGCCTGTTCCATTTCTTCCATTGTTAGATTTGCCATCATATATTCTGCTGCTGTCTCTTTATTTCTATGATGTATCTGTTTGTCTTTGATTGCTTTCTTCTGTTCGGTTGTAATATCAATGTGGTTTGCATTTGCATAGTGTTCCATTAGTGCATTTGCAGCCTTTTTGCCTGTAAGCAAGGCATTTCCTTGTTTAATTGTTATTTGTTTGTTTCTAGGTCCTTCATTGTTCATGGCTTTCACTAGTTTCCATAGTTTGTTTCCATCCCTGTCAAAATTCAGGTTTTCTGTTTTTTCCCTCCAACAATCTCTTGTTGTTTGATTTACTGTTCTTTTATATTTTGCTGAGATGGCTTTGAGAGAGATGTTTGCTTCAATTGTTTGTTCTCTCTCTGCTGTCTTCCTGGCATCTTCAACTTTGTCCTCCAAACTTTGTAGTTCTTCAGTCCAGTATGGTTTGTAATTTTTCCTCGCTCCTCTTGGAATAGACTCAGTGGCTGCCTGTATTATCGCTCTGTTTAGACTTTCCACCATTTGCTTCATGTTGCCATATCGTGTATTTATGTTTTCACAATATTTGTCTGTTAGTATGGCAAATCTGTCCCAATCTGCTCGTTTGTAATTCCAGCGGGGCAAGGGCTTTTGCTCCTGTGGAACATACTCCATATTCATTTCAAGCTTGATTGGTCTGTGGTCACTACCTGCTAATTGGTCCAGCACATGGCGATCAATTTTGTGGAGGATGTCTCCTGTGCAGAAAGCTAAGTCTGGAGTAGAAGTGGTAAGCCATCTTCTGGAGTAGAAGCTCGGTGTGTCATCCGCTTTGTTGAGTAGATGGATATTTGCGTCTATTTCCCAGTCCTCCAATTCATCTCCTCTTTTGTCAGTATCTGGGTATCCCCATCTTTCTGAACGGCTATTAAAGTCTCCGACAATAATGCAGTTTGTGTCAGTTATTTTCATGTTTGAGAGTGTAAGATCCTTATCTGCTGGGCTATACAGATTGTAGATTCTTATTTTCACGTCCTTTATCATTATATCAACACCTATAATTTCCGTTTGGTTGTTAGAGATCACAGATACTTCGCTGCAAGGTATTGTATTTCGTGTAAGCATTAGAACTCCTCCTTTGTGTCCTTCGCGGTCGAAACGTGTGGCCTGATATCCTCTGACTGAGAATTTGTGATTGGCGTTGAGGTGTGTCTCTTGAATGCATGCCACATCTATTCTATCTTTATGAAGACGCTGTGTTAGGGAGTCTTTCTTCTTGTAAACTCCTTCGGCATTCCACTGTAGTATGTTGAGTGTCCGGGGTATTTGGTCAATAGCTCTTAACCTACTCCTCTGTGCCTTGACTCCACAGCACAGGGGAAGGGTGACCACCAGTAGTCATGGGTGGACCCCCTCGAGGCAGGGGGCCCGGCACTATCACCGCCTGATGGGACTTCACGGGATTAGCACCATATCGATTAATTTTGATTTGTGACATCATGAATTAAGTTACGTTGCACTGCTTTGTCAAGCCTGTGGCTCAGTACATCCGATTTCGACAAGCATTTATTCGGGATGCTTTCCCTAGCCTTTGACTGTCCCCAGTCTACCTACAAGGCAGCAGGTTTCACGTTGCACTGCTTTGTCAAGCCTGTGGCTCAGTGCATCCGATTTCGACAAGCATGTATTTGGGGTGCTTTCCCTAGCCTTTGACTGTCCCCAGTCTACCTACAAGGCAGCAGGTTTGTGTGTCTCTTCGTCTGGTCCCTCTCCCTTGACCTGTCCGACATGGGTGGCCCTACCAGTAGCTGTGCTACCGTCGGCATAGCTCTTGGGGTCATTGGGACGCACAAGCCCCTCTACCTCGTCACGGTGGACACACAGCAGAGGGGAGCCTGGTGTTTGATATTGATTCATCGTGGTTGATCAGTCGTCCAACACAACATTCACACAGACATCCTCTAGACACAGTCATAGCCACTTCTTTATGTCCAGTCACCTCGTGACATTCATATCACACTTTTAAGGTATTCATTTGAAGCCGCCCCGTAGTCATTGTCAACAAATCGAGATCCTCTGTCTGCCGTCATGAAATTAGAGACCATAACTTACATCTACCCTTCCGTTTCTCCCCAGTTCAATCCACCACCTGCAAACTTGACTTCACGTGACCCTGATCAGGGGAGGTGAGAGAAGGAGATAGACGAATACTCCACCATGGTCTGGCAAGAATGCGACAGAATGGAGTGACGAGGGGATCTGGCCGATGCTCGACGCTTAGAGGAAAGGTGAGACGCACATATAATCACATTGCTACTGGTACTATTGGGGTTGAAACTCTTCGCTGGCTTCTGAGGATGGGGACGGAGCGCTTATGGGAATGCCCCGAATGCTGTGATGTTGGTTCTTAAATCAACCAACCAACCTCTTCGCTGGCTTCTGAGGATGGGGACGGAGCGCTTATGGGAATGCCCCGAATGCTGTGATGTTGGTTCTTAAATCAACCAACCAACCAACCAACCAACCAACCAATCAATCAATCAATCAATCAATCAATCAATCAATCAATCAATCCACCTTGTCCAAAGGTGTCCCGTAGGCTAGCGGAGGGAAGGAGAAATCATACTTCTCCTTTGATAGGAGATACCCTTATCCCGCCAAGGTGGCAAGATTGAGGAGAAAAGAACAAGGGGCGGGCAGAGAAATAAATACCTGGATGGCTTGGCCACGTGGTAGGGTCAAGACAAGAACACAGAGCTGATCGACGAATCTGATGATCGTGTGATATGGCGAAACATGACGACAGTCCACGCTTACCGGCATGGCACATGATGATGATTAATCAGTAGTAATAAATTTGCTTACATGTTTTTTATCACTTATATCTTATAGGTATTTGCACGTGTGAATTCGTATCTTTTATTATTTAAAAAGTAATCTGCAACAGCCAGCGAAAAGTCCCAATACTAATAGTACCAATAGCAGTCGGATTATTTGTCCATCTGGCCTTTCCTTGGAGTTGTGAGTGTCGGCCAGATCCCCTGGTCACTCCCGGCAGCACCCTTGTCTACAGGCAGTGATGATCTCCGTTATTCTGCACAATACACACGATCCCGAAGGGCGCTGGCCATATCTGCCTCATCATGCACCAATACCCCACACACTAAGTGGCTGCTTTTCATTGTCATCATAATAATACTGTCAGAAATACTCCATAAGTAGGCACATGACATTTTCATTAACAAATATATATATATATATATATATATATATATATATGTGTGTGTGTGTGTGTGTGTGTGTGTGTGTGTGTGTGTGTGTGTGTGTGTGTGTGTGTGTGTGCGCGCGCACGATATATGAAATAGCGCAGAACTGACGCATACTATAGGGTGTATTTTTATTAGTTAGTTAGTTAGTCGACAGATCATCTTCAATGCACATCGAACCATTCAATCTGTGGCGAAACGCCAATGGCTCATGTCCTCAGGCCTTCTTTTATTTTGGGTAAACAAGGGGAAACAGCTTTCGGGAGCTCTCAGTTCTCTTGTTCGCTCAATCACCATGAAAGATAGTTCTTTGGGTTACTTTCATAACACGATCTTTTCATGGAGCGATTAGATATATGTCTTTCCTTTCGGGTAGACCCGATGGAGCGCCTTGCGCCAAATGCGCACTGGTGCGACTTCTTGGGCAATTCATGTCCGTTTCTAAACTTATCGTTACCCACTGCCTAATGTCAAGATGTCAAGTTGAAGATTGGGACATTTTAAAGGCAGAATACTGATGGTGTATGAAAGGTAAATTTAGGTTGTAATTAGTCCTGCACTTATAAATCTCTATTGTCTTAACTACTGAGATGAATTGGCGAAACGGCAGTCTTGCCATATTGGGAGGGGGTGACCGTTAGCCAATCTGGCTAAGCGTCTTGATCTTGGCTTAGCAAGGGAACAATTCTGAACAATAAATATTTCCCAAATGATATCGCTTATTCTTGGCAGCCGATAGACGAGTGCTATCTTTCCTTCTACGGCCTGAACTGGGCATACTGTCATCGTTCTGTAGAATATAATAATTAGATAGCTACGGTGTGCCGGAAGGAGGGAAGGGCTCCTTGGGGATGAGGATCCACCAATCTATGATCTATCTTCTTGAGCCGGAAGAGGCTATCCACAGTGCTATCTCTTTCGTCTTTTAGTCGATAGGATGATGTCGGGAAGATAATGGACTTCTCTATCTCACTGAGAGAACCTGAACTCATCTGAATCTATGGGTTATTTGAGGCACTGCCGGTACATTGCGGCGATTGCTCAGAAGAGAGCAGCGGCCAGATGGGGTAGTATCTTCTTTCCTATTCTTGCTAGGAATGGGGAACAACTCTTCTTTGATTACTCACACCACACTACAAGAGCTTTGTCGTGAGAAAGGCATGGTTTGCAAGGGAGAGAGAAGCCGGGAAATGAATGTGCCCAATAATAATAAAGGCAGGGTATGAGTGTGGAGAGTGAGTCTTGTATGTAAAAGGGTGCATAGGGTAGCCGACAGGACGTCTACAAGTTGGAGGTCTACTCAAGCCAGGACGTAGCCAATCCAGGGGCTACCTGACATGTCAGACCCATTCAAGCAAGCCACTTATCTACGTGTCTTGGTAAGCCAAAACGTATAACTAATGTATTAACTGAGGCCCAATTGGACCTCAGGATTGTGGTGCATGAGTCAGCTTGGTCCCTCACTAAAATTTTGTCATCTACAGGGTCCTTCTTTTAAACCGTAAAGTGTGTTGAAAGACTCGACAGGGCTTCTATGCCCAAAGTTATAAGCACCTGATGAAGCCAGGGCAAGTCAGTGGACATACCAGGTATATTGTTTCTAATTTCAAGGGAGAAGCATTACAAAAATTAAATGAGTGACACAACCACAACTCAAGTCTTCTCATCGACTTAAGGTCGAGTGTTGCGGATGATTCTGTTTGGACCTACGCCAATTCCCATCCTTGTCCGGGACAACGAAAGACTCTGACTCATTCCCTATACACAATCTGGTCTCAGGACTTTGGTTCCCAACCTAAATTGTGCCAAGTGATCCCATGGCATTTTCCCAGACCAGATGAGTGACTATATCGTGTTGGCCTCGGAAACTTGGAAGCTGTTGTTCGAACAACCGACGCTGGATAGAGAGACTGGAAACTTTGCCCGGTGAGGCAGTTGTGAAATAACAGGACAATTTAGAGATCTGTGGTCTACGATATTCAGAGTTCTTGCTTCATATCTGGACTAGAGTTATCTCATCAGTTTTTGTTTTTTTCTAGACTTTTATAGGTTGTCTGTCTTGGTGTTCTTCTGTGTTGTCTTTATTACGGTATTAAATTCTAATATTAGTGACTGAGACGATCGTCATGTTATGTTTGTGTCAGCCAGAAATACACTGCAGGAAATAAACCCTGAGGTTGAAAGAGAGAGTGACAGTAAGTCCGGGGAACGGATGAGGGTTGGCAGCAAAGACCTATCCCCAGCCAGGGCAAAAGAATAAGTTTGAAATATTGTGACGGGACTATTTGGGACCCTCCCCATAGCTTGTTACACAATCCTTAAGTGCTCGGATCCCCTCCTCAGCAAATCCCGCAGCGTGTCGCGGCTAACGACACCAATGTGTATTTTTAATGACTGTACAGTGTTTCAAAATATTGCCGGTCGAAGTATTGTATTCATCCTCTGTAAAGTCAATGCAACATAATAGGTAAATACAAATCTTTTGGACCGGCAATATTTTCAAACACCAGGGAGTCATTAAAAATACACTCTGCTTTTGGATAGCGGTTACTGGATAGTGAAGATTGAATAGTAGCTAGTGGTTATTGGACAGTGGTTACTAGATAATGGTTACTGGATGAGGGGTAGTGGATAATGGTAAGTCATAGCGGTTGGCAAATATTGGTTTGTGGATTGCGGTTAATGGATAGTGGTTAGTGTATAGTGGTACATGGTTAGAAGATAGTGGACAGTGGTTAGTGGATAGTGATTAGTATATAGTGATTAGTGGAAAGTGATTAGTGGTTAATGGATAGTGGATAGTGAATAGTGGTTAGTTAATAGTGGCTAGTGGTTAGTGGATAATGGTTAATGGGAAGTGGTTAGTAAATAGTGTATAGGTGTTAGTGAATAGTGGATAAGGGTTAGTGGGTAGTGGTTAGTAAATAGTGGTTAGTGGATAGGGGTTGGTGGATAGTGGTTAGCGGTCAGTGGTTAGTGAATAGTGGATAGTGGTTAGTGAATAGTAGTTAGTGGTCAGTGAATAGTGGTTAGTGGTTAGTGAATAGTCGATAGTGGAGAGTTATTAGTGGATAAGGATTAGTGGATAATGGTTAGTGAATAGTGGATAATGGAGAGTTGTTAGTGGATAATGGTTAGTGCTTAGTGAATAGTTGATTCTCCCCCCCCCCCCCACCCGATGTGTCTCCACCTTGTCGCAGTGGGGAGCTTGCGTGTCCCAGTGACCCCAAGTGCTATGCCGACGGAAGCACAACTACATGCCAGACAGCTCTTGGGGTAGCGGCCAGACTAAGGGAGACAAAAATTGCTGTTCTGCAGGTAGACTGAGTATAACAGTCAAAGTCTAAATCAGGCGCACGATGCCGCTAATTCTTGGTCCGGACACATACTCCCCCCACAAGGCTCCCAGTCGAGGGATATGGCTGAACGCCTCTAAGCCATAAACCCTCGGATGTGAGAGCTGGACCGATGTCCACCTACCGAAAATTGGAAGTGAGATGCTGAGCACGCTACATGCCCAGTTCAGAGTGGGGGATATGAGGGATCCACGGATGAGAGGGCCTGGCCGTTTCTCGCTCACTGGTGCACGGAGGTAAGGTGCTGAGCCGGCAGCACATGTAGCCTACCTCGTGAGCGAGTACTAAAGGTAGAAAAAGTGCCCCAGTCGCACGAAATGGTTACGAAAAATGTCTGTATCCATACTCATAGAGAGTATAGTCAAAGGTGGAATAAACGTCTCAATAACACGAAATGGAACGCTTGGCTAGCGAATCCATTGCGTGGTCCGAAGACCGAAGCTAAAGCTTACCTAGTGGATGTCGTCCGCAGACTTACCGTTCCTGGTTTGTGATTGAGCGACCAGTGGCAAGCGAAATGCCCAATACATGGAAGTGGGGAATTAAAGCAGCCATGAGCAGGACGTGGCAATTCCTCGGGTGAGCCCAGTCTCAGAGCAATATGTGCCGGCTCTGCAATTACGGAAGCCTCCTTGGTTAAAGGGGAATACCCGTGGTCTGCCCCTGCCTTCCCTTGAGGGTTGACCGTGATGTCCTTGGCCGTTCAACCTTGACTAGCTAAGATGTGACAACAATAAGAGTCTAACGTGCCTCGAAACCCGAGGATGGCTAACCTCATAAGAAAATGCCCGCCGAAGTCGGAAGTGCCGGCCGACGGGTGGCAAAATAAAAACTGGCACTACGCAATTACGTCCTAGTGAAATGTCTTTCGTGGTCGGAAAAGCTCTGACTAACTAGTCTTCCGAATGTCCTTAACGTTCGTAACAGCTCTGACTAGCTAGTTTCCGATTGTCCCTCGTGCTAGGAACAGCCCTGACTACCTAGTTTCCCGAATGCCGCTCGTATCCGGAACAGCTCTGACTAGCTAGTTTTCCGAATGTCCGTCGTGCCCGGAACAGCTCTGACTATATTGTCTCCGGGCACAACGACAAGAACATGTCCGAATAGAACTGCAGACCCCGGGAAGGTTAACCCGGTCAACAAATGCCCGCAGAAGTCGGATGTGTCGGCCTAACGGCGCAAGAACGCAGCTCTGCTGTAAACAGGCACAACGCAATCACATCCGAAAAAAAACTCCGGATGAACGAAGAAGAAGAAGAAGAAGAACTGCAGACAGGTCTGGTTTGTGCGGGAACGGCCCGAGGCGAATGAAATGCCAAATATATTGAAATGAGGAATTAAAGCAGCCATGAGCAGGACGTGACGATTCCCTCGGTGAGCCCAGCACCAGGGCGCTATGTGTCGGCTCTGCAACTATGGAAGCCACCCTGGATGGCGGAAAATGCCATGGACTGTCCCTGCCTTCCCCTTGAGGGCTGATCGCTGAAGTATTCGACCGTTCCAACTTGACCAGCTGGGATGTGGACGGCACCACAAAAGTGAGAGTCCCACAGGAATGCTAACCTGTCAAAAATGCACGCTAAAAGTCGGATGTGTTGGCCTAAGGGTTTCGGCCCAAGGGTGCCTAACCAGACACACCGCAATCACATCTGGAAAAACACTCCGGACGAATGCAAAAAAGAAGAATAGTGGATGATGGTTAGTGGTTAGTGAATAGTGGATAATGTCTTCTTCTTCTTCGTTCATCCGGAGTTTTTTTTTCGGATGTGATTACGTTGTGCCTGTTTGCAGCAGAGCTGCGTTCTTGCGCCGTTAGGCCGACACATCCGACTTCTGCGGGCATTTGTTGACCGGGTTAACATTCCCTGGGTTTCTTAGGACGTTTGACTCTCACTGTTGTGGTGTTATCCCCCATCCCAGCTGGTCCATATAGAACAGCCAAAGATCCTGGTCAGCCCTCAAGGGAAGGCAGGGGCAGACCATGGGCATTCCCCGCCATCCAAGGAGGCTTCCATACTTGCAGAGCCGATACATAGCGCTCTGGTACTGGGCTCACCCAAGGAATCGTCACGTCCTGCACATGGCTGCTTAGCCTCACTTCCGTATATTGGGCCTTCCGTTCACCATAGGCTGTTCTTCCGGAAACCAGAAGTATGCAGTCTGCAGATGACATCCACACAGTGAGCTTTCGATTCGGACTTTCCATGTAATGGATTTGCTATCGAAGCAATATTCCATTTCGTGCCACTAGGACACTTTTCCACCTTTTATGAAGTCCACACAGTGGGCTTTTGATTAGAACTTTCCACGTAATGGATTTGCTATCCAAGCAATATTCCATTTCATGCCACTAGGACACTTTTCCACCTTTTATGAAGCCCACACAATGGGCTTTTGATTAGGACTTTCCACGTAATGGATTTGCTATCCAAGCAATATTCCATTTCATGCCACTAGGACACTTTTCCAACTTTTATGAAGCCCACACAATGGGCTTTTGATTCGGACTTTCCACGTAATGGATTTGCTATCCAAGAAATATTCCATTTCATGCCTCTGGGTCTTCATGCACCTTTAAATGTCAACCTGTATGCAGTTAAAGTAAGCTGCGGTCAACTTTAGCTTGTTGATATCTCCATAGAGCTTGTCCTCAAATGAAGCAGGTGTGGGCCAAAATATCTTTCTCTGTTCTGCATACGTTGGGCAATCCTGCAGCAAATGTTTTGCTGTCATTTTTCCAGTTCTACAATTACATTCATCGGTATCTCCTATCTTTAGTTTATTGAACAAGTGGTATTTCAGCCTGTTATGTCCTGTGCGGAGTCTGAAGATTGCTACTTGTTCTCTTCGGTCGAGTTTGTAATATGCATCATCCTTCTGATGGCCTGGATGCTCTGATTCCCATTTGGTTCTATAAGTGCTTTTTATCAACCTCTTTGCCTCATTATAGGTTATGTCTATGTCAGGCTGTGGTAGTCGTCCGCCCTCTTTTGCCAGTCTGTCAGCCTCTTCATTTCCAGGTATACTGCAATGTGATGGGATCCACTGTATTACAACTGTTTTGGATTTCTGGCATAGACCATGGAGTGCTGCTCTTAGGTCAGTTAGTTCTGTGCTGTTATTGCTCTTCAGTATTGAGGACAGCTGACTTTGCATCTGTGAAGATAGCTATTTGCTTCTCTTTATTTTCCTCCATCAGGAGCATTTCTGCTGCAGTTTTCAAAGCCTCTACCTCCGCTTTGAAGTTACTTGAAAATTTTCCAGTTGCCATTGAATGTGTTTTTTTTCACTCCATTTTTTAAATTTAGGAGAATTCCTCCTCCTCCATTCTCAATTGAATTTTTGGCTGATCCATCTGTATATGCATGGGTCCAATTCCTGCTTGGGTAATGTTCTTTTATGTAGTTTAGGGTTATTTCTCTTCTTTCGGCTTCATGCTGAGCGTTCTTTTTCTCAATACCAGGAATGTTTTCTATCATCTCAGGCAGTTGCTGCTGTCTCTAAGCTGGGAACTTGTGTGCATTGTGTATGGGCTTGACTGTTGATATGTTAAGTATAGGATCTGCCCTAATCCTTCGTTTTGCAGTTTCTACAAAGTTGCTACGCTTCAGTCTTCCCTTTCCAAAACCATTAAATCTGTTGTACATAGGGTGGTCTGTCAATCTTCTAAATTTTTCTGCTTGTTGCTGGGCTCTGCTATCTCTTTTATCCTGCATTGGGTGTAAACAAGTGATCTTTTCTAGTTCATTAATAGGCGTTGTCTTCAGGCTTCCAGTTATGATTCGCATTCCTTGGTTTTGGACTCTACTTATTTTGTTAAAGTTTGACTTAGCTGCTGTTGCCCAAGCTGCAATGCCATATTCCAGTACTGGCCTCACCCGTCCAGTATATAACTTCTTGAGAACTTTCTCATCTGCTCCCCACGTTGTATCAGCAAGCTTTTTCATGATTGCCATTCTCTGCCTTGCTCTTGTTCGATTTTTCTCAACCTGTGTCTTCCATGTCAGGCGACGATCAAAGGTGACTCCTAGATAGTTTGGATTTTCTTCATGGCGCAATATTTTTCCATTCAATACCAGCTTACGTTGCTGAGTTTTATTTGAGAGGGAAAACACTGTGCATGTTGTTTTCTCCTCACTTATCTTCACTAGCCATGATTTTGACCAGTCCTCTAGCGATAATAAGGCTTGCTGTATTCTGCTGTTAGCTGTACTAATATATTCTTCAGATGTCCATATGGCTAGGTCATCTGCAAAGGAGGATGTGTGTACTCTGGCTGGAAAATTTTCTGTGATGTCATTTATATGCTAGGAATAATGTTGGTGAAAGAACTCCTCCTTGGGGGACACCTTGCTCCAGCAGCATCATTTTGCTTGTTTGTCCTTGTACTTTTGTCCTGGCAGTTCTGTTCTCAAGGTAGTGGCTGATCCATTTATACATTTTTCCACAAACATGCATGTTTTGCAGTTTTACTTTCAGTCCTTCCTTCCATACTTTATCAAATGCTTTTTCTAAATCTATCCAGACTGCTAGTGTGTGCTTTTTCTCTTGGAAGGCATCCTCTATTTCCTGAGCTATATAGGTTATTTGATCTTCAGTGGATCTGTACTTTCTGAATCCTGCTTGGTGTGATGTTAAGAGTTTGTTTTCTTCCAGATGCCATGTTAGCCTGCCATTGATAATGCGTTCCATTAATTTTCCTACACAGCTAAGTAGACTGATAGGTCGATAGCCATTTGGTTCTTCCAGGTCTTTTCCTTTCTTTGGGACTGGTATTAGTATAGCTTCCTTCCATGCCTGTGGGACTATTCCTCTCTTCCAGCTGTTATTTAGGACTGCTAGTAGTTTCTTCTTTGCCTTGTTGCCTAGTCCTATTAGCATTTCATTTGTGATTCCATCCTTTCCTGGTGATTTCTTCTTTTTTAGGGTATTCATTGCCTGTTCCATTTCTTCCATAGTTAGATTTGCCATCATATATTCTGCTGCTGTCTCTGTATTTCTATGATGTATCTGTTTATCTTTGATTGCTTTCTTCTGTTCGGTTGTAATATCAATGTGGTTTGCATTTGCATAGTGTTCCATTAGTGCACTTGCAGCCTTTTTTCCTGTAAGCAAGGCATTTCCTTGTTTAATTGTTATTTGTTTGTTTCTAGGTCCTTTATTGTTCATGGCTTTCACTAGCTTCCATAGTTTGTTTCCATCCCTGTCAAAATTCAGGTTTTCTGTTTTTTCCCTCCAACAATCTCTTGTTGTTTGATTTACTGTTCTTTTATATTTTGTTGAGATGGCGTTGAGAGAGATATTCGCTTCAATTGTTTGTTCTCTCTCTGCTGTCTTCCTGGCATCTTCAACTTTGTCCTCCAAACTTCAGTTCTTCAGTCCAGTATGGTTTGTAATTTTTCCTCGCTCCTCTTGGAATGGACTCAGTGGCTGCCTGTATTATCGCTCTGTTTAGACTTTCCACCATTTGCTTTATGTTGCCATATCGTGTATTTATGTTTTCACAATATTTGTCTGTTAGTATGGCAAATCTGTCCCAATCTGCTCGTTTGTAATTCCAGCGGGGCAAGGGCTTTTGCTCCTGTGGAACATACTCCATATTCATTACAAGCTTGATTGGTCTGTGGTCACTACCTGCTAATTGGTCCAGCACATGGCGATCGATTTTGTGGAGGATGTCTCCTGTGCAGAAAGCTAAGTCTGGAGTAGAAGTGGTAAGCCATCTTCTGGAGTAGAAGCTCGGTGTGTCATCCGCTTTGTTGAGTAGATGGAGATTTGAGTCTATTTCCCAGTCCTCCAATTCATCTCCTCTTTTGTCAGTATCTGGGTATCCCCATCTTTCTGAACGGCTATTAAAGTCTCCGACAATAATGCAGTTTGTGTCAGTTATTTTCATGTTTGAGAGTGTAAGGTCCTTATCTGCTGGGCTATACAGATTGTAGATTCTTATTTTCACGTCCTTTATCATTATATCAAAATCTATAATTTCCGTTTGGTTGTCAGAGATCACAGATACTTCGCTGCAAGGTATTGTATTTCGTGTAAGTATTAGAACTCCTCCTTTATGTCCTTCGCGGTCGAAACGTGTGGCCTGATATCCTCTGACTGAAAATTTGCGATTGGCATTGAGATGTGTCTCTTGAATTCATGCCACATCTATTCTATCTTTATGAAGACGCTATGTCATGGATTCTTTCTTGTTATAAACTCCTTCGGCATTCCACTGTAGTATGTTGAGTGTCCTTGGTATTTGGTCAATAGCTCTTAACCTACTCCTCTGTGCCTTGACTCCACAGCACAGGGGAAGGTGACCACCAGTAGTCATGGGTGGACCCCCTCGAGGCAGGGGGCCCGGCACTATCACTGCCTGATGGGACTTCACGGGATTAGCACCATAACGATTAATTTTCATCTGTGGCATCATGAAATGATAAAGTTACGTTGCACTTCTTTGTCAAGCTTGTGGCTCAGTACATCCGATTTCGACAAGCACTTTTCGGGATGCTTTCCCTAGCCTTTGACTGTCCCCAGTCTACCTACAAGGCAGCAGGTGTGTGCGTCACTTCGTCTGGTCCCTCTCCCTTGACCTGTCCGACATGGGTGACCCTACCAGTAGCAGTGCTACCGTCGGCATAGCTCTTGGGGTCATTGGAACGCGCAAGCCCCTCTACCTCGCTAAGGTGGACGCACGGCAGAGGGGATAGTGGATAATGGTTAGTAGATAGTGGTTAGTGGTTAGCGGTTAGTGGATAGCGGTCTGTTGTTAGTGAATAGTGGTTAGTGGTTAGTGAATAGTGGTTAGAAGTTAGTGGATAGTGGTTAGTGAATAATTTGATAGTGGAGAGTTGTTAGTGGATACTGGTCAGTGGTTAGTGAATAGTGGATAGTGGAGAGTTGTTAGTGGATGCTTGTTAGTGGTTAGTGGAGAATGGTTAGTGAATAGTGGATATTGGTTAGAGGTTTTGGGATCGCAGTTTGTGTATATAGATAAGTAGATTGTGGTTAGTGGATAGTGGTTAGTGGTTAGTAGATAGTGGAAAGTGGTTAGTGGATAATGGTTAGTGGATAGTGGTTAGTGAATGGTTGGTAGTGGTTAGTGGTTAATGGTTAGCGAATAGTAGATAATGGTTAGTGAATAGTGTATAATGGTTAGTGAATGGTGGGTAATGGTTAGCGAATGGTGGGTAATGGGTGGTTAATGGATAGTGGTTAGTGGTTAGTGAATAGTGGATAATGGTTAGTGGGTAATGGTTAGTGGATAGTGGTTAGTGAATGGTGGATAATGTTTAGTGGATAGTGGTTAGTGAATAGTAGATAATGGTTAGTGGATAGTGGTTAGTTGATAGTGGATAGTGGTTAGTAAATAGTGGATAGCGGTTAGAGGTTTGGGGATAGCGGTTTGTGTATAATGATTAGTGGATTGTGGTTAGTGGATAGAGGATAGTGATTAGTAGATAGTGGATAGTGGTTAGTGGAGTATTGTTAGTGGATAGTGGATAATGTTTAGTGGATAGTGGATATTGTTAGTGGATAGTGGTTATTGTTAGTGGATAGTGGATAGTGGTTATTGGATAGTGGATATAGATTAGTGAATAGTGGTTAGTGGATAGTGGTTAGCGGTTAGTGGATAGTGGTCAGTGGTTAGTGAACAGTTGTTAGTGGATAGCGGTTAGTGGTTAGTGAATAGTGAATAGTGGATAGTTGTTAGTGAATAGTGGTTAGTGAATAGTGGATAGTGGTTAGTGAATAGTGGTTAGTGAATAGAGGTTAGTGGATAGTGGTTAGTGTATAGTGGATAGTGGAGAGGTGTTAGTGGATACTGGTTAGTGGTTAGTGGATAATGGTTAGTGAATAGTTATTAGTTGTTAGAGGTTTGGGGATAGCGGTTTGTGTATAGTGATTAGTGGATTGTGGTTAGTGGATAGTTCTTAGTAGATAGTGGATAGTTTTTGGTGGATAATGGTTAATTGCTAATGATTAATTAATTATGGTTTGTGTATAGTGATTGACAGAACCGTTTCAGAAATTTTCGAACACTTTACTTCAGACGAAACAACAGATCCACATCCAATAAATGAACTTCTATTTGCAGACAATCAGTGCCTGTCTTATAGCGACGAGGGCAGACTGCAAAATCATATTAATAATCTGAGTTAAACATGCAGCAAATGCAATATAAGTATAAATATAGCCAACACCAAAGTAATGCAAGTTAGCTGTTCTACTGGTCCACTGAGTATACAGATAAATGGCACATCTCTGAAACAAGTTAAAGAATTCAAATATCTTGGAAGTATGATCACAGAAGATGGCAGATGGGATTGAGAAATCTAAATCAGATGTCAAAAAGCAAGTAAACTTACATACCGACTATCATCCATATTGAAACATCCAAACATATATATGTTCGCAAAACGACAGATAATAAACAGCATATTCACACCAACCCTATGCTACCAATCTCAAACTTGGACATTATCCAAATCACACTTACGCAAAATCAACACCCGTGAGATGAGATACCTGAGGAGGGTTGCCAACTTAATCAGAAACCTAACATTAAATGCTGTTATCAGACAGACGGTGGAATCAACACGTTGTGCCACATAAATCGAAAGACAGAAGATCAAATGGTTTGGCGTGTCGTCAGAATGCAACACCATCAACTATCGGCAGTGACCCTACATCAAAGACCATCTGCGACGAAAGCAAGAGGACACCCGAGAAGAGAATGGATTGACGTCATGAAAAACATTGTACAGTCACACGGAATGACACCATCAAGTGCCACCCATCGGGCACTGGAACGCCAATTATTCCTCCCTACGCCGCTTGGCGGCAAACGTGGAAGATGATGATGATAATGATGATGATGTATAGTGATTTGTTGTGATTAGGCAGTGAATGCTTTGTGGTGGTTAATGGATAGTGGATAGTAGTTAGTGGATAATGTATAGTGTTTAGTGGCCTTGCTTACCAATGCCGACGTTTCATTTTAAAATGCCAAAATGACACAATTACATTCACTTCACCATGCTCAGCTTGCGAGCAATGTGTTGTTGGCTGTCGGACTGCTCCACAAACATCACGAGCATGCGAACCAGTGTAAGGTAGGCAAGTGTCCCTAGCACGGCTGATAACCACCATCTCTGAACGACTGTCATTGGCCAGCTGATGTGAGTCTGAGTGATTCCAACCAGAATTAACATAGTTTCTGCGTTGAGTATCAATTGTCATGGCCACTGGTTCTAAAATTGTCAATATGTTATACATTCTATGTCGAGGTCACTGGTTCTCAAACTGACGGTATATTATACATTCTATTGCGAGATCACTGGTTCTCAAACTAGCAGAATGTAAATATTCTATGGTCGAGGCCACTGGTTCTCAAACTGACAGCATGTTATCCATTATATGATGAGGTCATTGGTTCTCAAACTGACAGTATGTTATCCATTATATGTCGAGGTCACTGGTTCTCAAACTGACAGTTTGTATATGGCGAATTACAGGTTCTCAAACTGGCTTTACGTTTAAAAAATCATAAGGCACTCTGAAATCAGAAAGAGTGGACCGTACATGCTTTTCATCATCGTTATCTACCTTCCCAACTAGCTTGGAGGTTCATGTCTCGCCACAGATCTCGTTCGTTCGTGTTCTGGATCAATTCTATTGATGATATTCCTCCACGCCTTCGTCGTATAACACCCAGTATGATATCTCTCGTTCTGGCTTTATCTCTGACACTGCTGCTCTTTCTAGTCACCACGATATTATTCTTCAATCCCTTTCTTCTCATTATATGACCAAAGAACACTGTCTTATAAATACAAATAATATTCTATTTTCTATAGCCTCTTCCAGGCAATCTATAATGTTCTACTTTCTATAGCCTCTTCCAGGTAATTGTATAATGTTATACTATCTATAGCCTCTTCCATGCAATCTATAATGTTCTATTTTCTATAGCCTCTTCCAGGCAATTGTACACTGTTCAACTTTCAAAAAGTCTCTTTCAGGTAATTGTATAATGTTACACTATCTATAGCCTCTTCCATGCAATCTATAATGTTCTACTTTCTATAGCATCTTCCATGCAATCTGTAATGTTCTACTTTATATAGCCTCTTCCAGGCAATTGTACACTGTTCTACTTTCTATAGCCTCTTGCAGGCAATTGTACACTGTTTTACTTTCAACAGCCTCTTCCAGGCAATCTATAATGTTCTACTTTCTATAGCCTCTTCCAGGCAATTGTACACTGTTCTACTTTCAACAATCTCTTCCAGGCAATCTATAATGTTCTACTTTCTATAGCCTCTTCCAGGCAATTGTACACTGTTCTACTTTCAATAGCCTCTTCCAGTCAATTGTACACTGTTCTACTTTCTATAGCCTCTTGCAGGCAATTGTACACTGTTTTACTTTCAACAGCCTCTTCCAGGCAATCTATAATGTTCTACTTTCTATAGCCTCTTCCAGGCAATTGTGCACTGTTCTACTTTCAACAGTCTCTTCCAGGCAATCTATAATGTTCTACTTTCTATAGCTTCTTTTAGGCAATCGTATAATGTTCTACTTTCTATAGCCTCTTCCAGGTAATTGCAAAATATTCTACTTTCTATAGCTTTTTCCAGGCAAGTGTACACTGTTCTATTTTCTATAGTCTCTTCCAGGCAATCTATAATATTGTACTATCTGTAGCCTCTTCCAGGCAATTGTGTACTGTTATACTTTCTATAGACCCTTCAATGTAATCGTATGCTGTTCTACTTTCCAGGTAATCGTATGCTATTCTACTTTATATAGCCACTTCATCCAAGGTATTTGAATGAAACGTTCAACCCAGGAACCACATCTCCGCTACCTCCATATTCTTCCTTATTTGTTAGTTCACTTTTCATGATTCACTTCCATACAGCAGAACGGGTTCCATACAATATTTTAGTACGCTCATTAAACATTAATTGAAAGTGACTTGTTACATAAGATACATTTCGTCTTCTTTTTATTTATTTACTTATTTTGTTTTGTTTGCGCTCGCTCGCTTTGAATTCAACCGTCCCGGGAAGGTTAACCCGGTCAACAAATGCCCACAGAAGTCGGATGTGTCGGCCTAACGGCGCAAGAACGCAGCTCTGCTGTAAACAGGCACAACGCAGTCACATCCGAAAAAAAAAAATCCGGATGAACGCAGAAGAAGAAGAAGAATTCAACCGTAGTCCATACACACTACTTCTACTAGTGCTGGACTGAATTTTGCGTGTGGATTAGCTTTCCCTATTACCAGCCTCGTCATCAGGCGAACCCACTCCAACTTCAGAGGTACTTGTAATTTACGTCCCAAAGTCAAGGAAGATGGGTCAACATTTTAGTCCATCTGTCCAGTGTAGGGGTTGAACCCCTTACCTCGGCATCAGCACACCGGATATTTAAGAACACGCGTTCTTATCCATTTGGCCATACTGGCCGCCACAAAATAGTTATAGTGTGTATAGTGTGACGAAGAACAAGGATACATTTAAAGAATTCTATACAAGAGACACAGAAATACTACAACGTAACAGCCAAGTAAACGAAAACGATGTTTAAACAAGTGAATCGGTACAACTATCTCGGAACATTCTTAACATCTGATGGAAGGTAATGGGTGTTTGTAAAGTCTCACTACACTTTGTATGTAGAACTAATTTGAAAGAATTACTTCTGCCGTTGATAACACCAGTCGGGTTGGAGTGCAACGAATTACTTCAGTAGACGACATCCATTCGCGTCCTATTGCTTCACGATGGATGTGGAGCCTATGTTTTGATGACATCATGTACTTCATTTTTCAAATTTGTTCTACATGCAAACTGTAGTACGACTTTACAAACACCCTGTATCTTGAAGAGATTAGAACAAGAATCGCTATAGCAAAGGTGGCATTTTGCAATACATAAAACATAATGACCAATAAAAAGATGTCAATTGCAATGAGTGAAAGAGTGTTGGCGTGCCGTATATAACATATGCTGTTGTGTTCCGTGAAGCATTGACAATAAACAGACAAGCTGGAAAACATTTGACTGACACCTTGCCGTCTTAACAGACGATAGTTTGTAAAATGGGGTTATACCTCTCCATAGCACAACGCATGGGCTGAATTTAGAGACTTCTCTTGGTGAATATTCCTATCCTTGCGCTAAATTGCGTGATTGCGCTTAGAACTCTCATGCTGAGAATCATCATTGTCACAGACAGGCTTAGAGAGTGTGCCAGCGTGAAGCCAGTTCGGTAAACGGCTTTGCTGTTGTCCTTGTCGGCTTTGTGGGGATTGGCATGCACGGACAGTGGATCTGAGTCGCTTCTTAGTGTCGTCTGCACTGAGAGGTTTGGTAAATAAGTAGACAAGCTGAATATCAGACTGACAGGGACATTGACAGACAGGTAAACAGACAGTCAGGTAAATGGACAAGCAGCTGTTCCGACAAATAAATATACAGACAAGTGAGGTAGGCACAGTGAGATGAACTTCTTTTTCTGAACTTAAGTAATATATGAATTATGTCCACGGGGCAAAAACTACGTACCGAGCAATTCATTGTCAACAATGAAGATATGGACCATGTTACAAACTTTGAATATCTGGGATTCACAATAAATATGGGCGACTTTCCGGAAGAAGCCAGAAGCAATATCAGCAACAATAAGTTGTAGTAAAATGTTAGAACACGTATACTAGCAGGTAGGGAAAAAGAGTCCATGGGAATATCGATATATGGAGCCCATAAGCGGGCACTCTCCCGCTGTTTATACTTCACCTCGATACCGCAAGGTGCAAGAGGAACATGATGAGAAGAAGAAGAAGAAAATGTTAGAGAATTTGAAAATTTCCAGTGCTAACAAATGGACATGAGTCATGAGCCATTCCGCAATAACTGAAGATGAAAATCGGGACTTTTCAGCTCAAATATTACAGACTAATTCTTATAGCCACCATAGACCATAACTTTAGGAAGGAAAAATTCCAATTGCACCTAACAGTGGTAGAGGATGGAAACACGCCATGATGTGACTAACGCAGCCCTGGGGACCGAGTATCCACCGGAATAAGTGGACATCTCTGCAGCTGAGCTAAACAGGGCACTCAGTTGTCCTCATAGACATAAATGGTTGTCAAAGGCTGAGATAATAGACCCCCACGTGGACGTGGAAGACAAGGGGAAACCCTACATTATCTTCCCAAGATTTCATGAATAGTCATATATCAGAGGCGGTGACCGAGATATGTGGAGAGACATGAACGCCTTCGCCAGCTGGCATGACAATTGATGATGGTGATGAATTCTTATAACATCTTATCGCAAGATCCTGACATTCAGCAAGATCTGAGCATGGAAGAAAACTGGCGCATAAACTCTATCATGTCTGGGACCCTGACATACTTTGTCCATATTGAACGTCACAATGACGTGGGGAGAAGGGAGATGTGAGGCATGGTTCCTGGTAGACGTGGCAGGAGGTGGATCAGAATAAAGATGAACATCACAAGACACTGTAGACATCTTTGGCACGAGGGTGCAGGAGGCAGGGGAAACGGCAAGAGATAGAAAGGTTTTACGACGTGCCGTTATGAGAGGTTTCAAGACTGGTAATGGCAGATCACGACTCTGCACGCTTATCAGCATGAAACATGATGATGATAAGCTTACAGTAATGAACCTAGAAAAACATGGCATGAACCAACTTCCTTCCACTGAAAACTACCTGAAATGTAAAGATCCTGAAATTATTGAAGAAATTAAAATGAAGGTTACAACAAGGCAACCACAGACTATCTACATCCCATTCTGTGTGCTGTGATTGAACTAGGTCCCTTTCAATCCAGAGGCGGACTCTGGAACGCTTCAGCCACTCCACCTTATGTTTTTTTTTTTTTTTTGCATTCGCTCGCTTTGAACTCAAGCGTAGTTGGTTTTCATCCAATGGTTGTTCAGAAGAGCAATGGCAAACTATTGAACGTAAACTTACAGAAGAAATCACAAACAGCCAAGAAATGCTGGTGTTGACTGCGACGTCCTGTAAAGGATATGCAACTAACTTTTTAAAATCATGTATATAGTAGTTTGAGAGAAAGTCGTGAGCGCCAGTCAGTCCTCCCAGCCGGTGACACATTTCTGACCCCGCTAACTGCTCCAACAACGTTGAATTCCATTAATTCTCCTGTCAGGAATAAGCGATTGCCTGTCCCCCTGTGTTGGCCCCGGTCTGGGATCCACTTGTACAGTATCATGTTCCGGAGTACAGGATCTCATTTCCATGTCACCGTAAATTGAGGACATTGAGATAGGCCGACATTATCTGGACTAAACGACGCTCGGCGGGTGATGTGGTCAGTGTGTGGCCGGCAGTCATAAATCCCAGGCAATGTCCTCCATGGGGGATGACCAACGGTCAGCTAGTTCATTCCGGGGTGAATGTAAAACATGAAGTCAGCTTTACTAAATTACAAATACAACATGTCTCAAACTGTTTGTTATTGATATTCTCATTGTGTGAACAGTGACTTGTTATTGACAGTCTAAGCATGCCTACATTATTTTGTTATTGAAAACCTCACATATCACCAGTATTGTTATTGAAAACCTCACATATTACCAGTATTGTTATTGAAAACCTCACATATCACCAGTATTGTTATTGAAAACCTCACACAAAACCAATATTGTTTTTGTAAACCTCGTAGTATCGCCAATATCTGGTTATTGAGAACCTCATGGTATTACCAGTATTGTTATTGTGAACCTTGTAGTATCGTTAGTATCCATTTATTATAAACCTCGTTGTAACGCCGGTAGATACTTATTGACATTGTAAACCTCACATATAACCATTATTGGTATTGTAAACCTCGTAGTATCATCAGTTTGGTTATTGTAAACCTCATAGTTTCACCAGTATGGTTATTGTAAACCTCGTAGTATCATCAGTTTGGTTATTGTAAACCTCGTAGTATCACCAGTATGGTTATTGTAAACCTCGTAGTATCATCAGTTTGGTTATTGTAAACCAAATAGTTTCACCAGTATGGTTATTGTACACCTCGTAGTTAACCAGTACGGTTATTGTAAACCTCAGATATCGCCAGTATCTAGTTATTGTAAACCTCGTTGTATTGCCAGTATCTTCTTCCTCTTCTTCTTCGTTCATCCGGAGTTTTTTTCCGGATGTGATTGCGTTGTGCCTGTTTACAGCAGAGCTGCGTTCTTGCGCCGTTAGGCCGACACATCCGACTTCTGCGGGCATTTGTTGACCGGGTTAACCTTCCCGGGAGTTTCTTGGGACGTTTGACTCTCACTGTTGTGGTGTTATCCCCCATCCCAGCTGGTCCATATAGAACAGCCAAAGATCCTGGTCAGCCCTCAAGGGAAGGCAGGGGCAGACCATGGGCATTCCCCGCCATCCAAGGAGGCTTCCATACTTGCAGAGCCGATACATAGCGCTCTGGTACTGGGCTCACCCAAGGAATCGTCACGTCCTGCACATGGCTGCTTAGCCTCACTTCCGTATATTGGGCCTTCCGTTCACCATAGGCTGTTCTTCCGGAAACCAGAAGTATGCAGTCTGCAGATGACATCCACACAGTGAGCTTTCGATTCGGACTTTCCATGTAATGGATTTGCTAGCCAAGCAATATTCCATTTCGTGCCACTAGGACACTTTTCCACCTTTTATGAAGCCCACACAATGGGCTTTTGATTTGGACTTTACACGTAATGGATTTGCTATCCAAGCAATACTCCATTTCATGCCTCTGGGTCTTCATGCACCTTTAAATGTCAACCTGTATATAGTTAAAGTAATCTGCGGTCAACTTTAGCTTGTTGATATCTCCATAGAGCTTGTCCTCAAATGAAGCAGGTGTGGGCCAAAATATCTTTATCTGTTCTGCATACGTAGGGCAATCCTGCAGCAAATGTTTTGCTGTCATTTTTCCAGTTCTACAATTACATTCATCGGTATCTCCTATCTTTAGTTTATTGAACAAGTGGTATTTCAGCCTGTTATGTCCTGTGCGGAGTCTGAAGATTGCTACTTGTTCTCTTCGGTCTCGAGTTTGTAATATGCATCATCCTTCTGATGGCCTGGATGCTATGATTCCCATTTGGTTCTATAAGTGTTTTTTATCAACCTCTTTGCCTCATTATAGGTTATGTCTATGTCAGGCTGTGGTAGTCGTCCGCCCTCTTTTGCCAGTCTGTCAGCCTCTTCGTTTCCAGGTATACTGCAATGTGATGGGATCCACTGTATTACAACTGTTTTGGATTTCTGGCATAGACCATGGAGTGCTGCTCTTAGGTCAGTTAGTTCTGTGCTGTTATTGCTCTTCAGTATTGAGACAGCTGACTTTGCATCTGTGAAGATAGCTATTTGCTTCACTTTATTTTCCTCCATCAGGAGCATTTCTGCTGCAGTTTTCAGAGCCTCTACCTCCGCTTTGAAGTTACTTGAAAATTTTCCAGTTGCCATTGAATGTGTTTTTTTCACTCCATTTTTTAAATTTAGGAGAATTCCTCCTCCTCCATTCTCTATTGAATTTTTGGCTGATCCATCTGTATATGCATGGGTCCAATTCCTGCTTGGGTAATGTTCTTTTATGTAGTTTAGGGTTATTTCTCTTCTTTCGGTTTCATGCTGAGTGTTCTTTTTCTCAATACCAGGAATGTTTTCTATCATCTCAGGCAGTTGCTGCTGTCTCCAAGCTGGGAACTTGTGTGCATTGTGTATGGGCTTGACTGTTGATATGTTAAGAATAGGATCTGCCTTAATCCTTCGTTTTGCAGTTTCTACAAAGTTGCTACGCTTCAGTCTTCCCTTTCCAAAACCATTAAATCTGTTGTACATAGGGTGGTTTGTCAATCTTCTAAATTTTTCTGCTTGTTGCTGGGCTCTGCTATCTCTTCTATCCTGCATTGGTTGTAAACAAGTGATCTTTTCTAGTTCATTAATAGGCGTTGTCTTCAGGCTTCCAGTTATGATTCGCATTCCTTGATTTTGGACTCTACTTATTTTGTTAAAGTTTGACTTAGCTGCTGTTGCCCAAGCTGCAATGCCATATTCCAGTACTGGCCTCACCCGTCCAGTATATAACTTCTTGAGAACTTTCTCATCTGCTCCCCACGTTGTACCAGCAAGCTTTTTCATGATTGTCATTCTCTGCCTTGCTCTTGTTCGATTTTTCTCAACCTGTGTCTTCCATGTCAGGCGACGATCAAAGGTGACTCCTAGATAGTTTGGATTTTCTTCATGGCGCAATATTTTTCCATTCTTCTTCTTCTTCTTCGTTCATCCGGAGTTTTTTTTCGGATGTGATTGCGTTGTGTCTGTTTACAGCAGAGCTGCGTTTTTGCGCCGTTAGGCCGACACATCCAACTTCTGCGGGCATTTGTTGACCGGGTTAACCTTCCCGGGGGTTTCTTAGGACGTTTGACTCTCACTGTTGTGGTGTTATCCCCCATCCCAGCTGGTCCATATAGAACAGCCAAAGATCCTGGTCAGCCCTCAAGGGAAGGCAGGGGCAGACCATGGGCATTCCCCGCCATCCAAGGAGGCTTCCATACTTGCAGAGCCGATACATAGCGCTCTGGTACTGGGCTCACCCAAGGAATCGTCACGTCCTGCACATGGCTGCTTAGCCTCACTTCCGTATATTGGGCCTTCCGTTCACCATAGGCTGTTCTTCCGGAAACCAGAAGTATGCAGTCTGCAGATGACATCCACACAGTGAGCTTTCGATTCGGACTTTACATGTAATGGATTTGCTATCCAAGCAATATTCCATTTCGTGCCACTAGGACACTTTTCCACCTTTTATGAAGCCCACACAATGGGCTTTTGATTCGGACTTTCCACGTAATGGATTTGCTATCCAAGCAATATTCCATTTCGTGCCACTAGGACACTTTTTCACCTGTTATGAAGCCCACACAGTGGGCTTTTGATTCGGACTTTCCACGTAATGGATTTGCTATCCAAGCAATATTCCATTTCATGCCACTAGGACACTTTTCCACCTTTTTTGAAGCCCACACAATGGGCTTTTGATTCGGACTTTCCATGTAATGGATTTGATATCCAAGCAATATTCCATTTCGTGCCACTAGGACACTTTTCCACCTTTTATGAAGCCCACACAGCGAGCTTTCGATTTGGACTTTCCACATAATGGATTTGCTATCCAAGCAATATTCCATTTCATGCCTCTGGGTCTTCATGCAGCTTTAAATGTCAACCTGTATGTAGTTAAAGTAAGCTGCGGTCAACTTTAGCTTGTTGATATCTCCATAGAGCTTGTCCTCAAATGAAGCAGGTGTAGGCCAAAATATCTTTCTCTGTTCTGCATACGTTGGGCAATCCTGCAGCAAATGTTTTGCTGTCATTTTTCCAGTTCTACAATTACATTCATCGGTATCTCCTATCTTTAGTTTATTGAACAAGTGGTATTTCAGCCTGTTATGTCCTGTGCGGAGTCTGAAGATTGCTACTTGTTCTCTTCGGTCGAGTTTGTAATATGCATCATCCTTCTGATGGCCTGGATGCTCTGATTCCCATTTGGTTCTATAAGTGCTTTTTATCAACCTCTTTGCCTCATTATAGGTTATGTCTATGTCAGGCTGTGGTAGTCGTCCGCCCTCTTTTGCCAGTCTGTCAGCCTCTTCGTTTCCAGGTATACTGCAATGTGATGGGATCCACTGTATTACAACTTTTTTGGATTTCTGGCATAGACCATGGAGTGCTGCTCCTAGATAGTTTGGATTTTCTTAATGGCGCAATATTTTTCCATTCAATACCAGCTTAGGTTGCTGAGTTTTATTTGAGAGGGAGAACACTGTGCATGTTGTTTTCTCCTCACTTATCTTCACTAGCCATGATTTTGACCAGTCCTCTAGCGCTAATAAGGCTTGCTGTATTCTGCTGTTAGCTGTACTAATATATTCTTCAGATGTCCATATGGCTAGGTCATCTGCAAAGGAGGATGTGTGTACTCTGGCTGGAAAATTTTCTGTGATGTCATTTATATATGCTAGGAATAATGTTGGTGAAAGAACTCCTCCTTGGGGGACACCTTGCTCCAGCAGCATCATTTTGCTTGTCTGTCCTTGTACTTTTGTCCTGGCAGTTCTGTTCTCAAGGTAGTGGCTGATCCATTTATACATTTTTCCACAAACATGCATGTTTTGCAGTTTTACTTTCAGTCCTTCCTTCCATACTTTATCAAATGCTTTTTCTAAATCTATCCAGACTGCTAGTGTGTGCTTTTTCTCTTGGAAGGCATCCTCTATTTCCTGAGCTATATAGGTTATTTGATCTTCAGTGGATCTGTATTTTCTGAATCCTGCTTGGTGTGGTGTTAAGAGTTTGTTTTCTTCCAGATGCCATGTTAGCCTGCCATTGATAATGCGTTCCATTAATTTTCCTACACAGCTCAGTAGACTGATAGGTCGATAGCCATTTGGTTCTTCCAGGTCTTTTCCTTTCTTTGGGACTGGTATTAGTATAGCTTCCTTCCATGCCTGTGGGACTATTCCTCTCTTCCAGCTGTTATTTAGGACTGCTAGTAGTTTCTTCTTTGCCTTGGTGCCTAGTCCTATTAGCATTTCATTTGTGATTCCATCCTTTCCTGGTGATTTCTTCTTTTTTTAGGGTATTCATTGCCTGTTCCATTTCTTCCATTGTTAGATTTGCCATCATATATTCTGCTGCTGTCTCTGTATTTCTATGATGTATCTGTTTGTCTTTGATTGCTTTCTTCTGTTCGGTTGTAATATCAATGTGGTTTGCATTTGCATAGTGTTCCATTAGTGCATTTGCAGCCTTTTTGCCTGTAAGCAAGGCATTTCCTTGTTTAATTGTTATTTGTTTGTTTCTAGGTCCTTCATTGTTCATGGCTTTCACTAGTTTCCATAGTTTGTTTCCATCCCTGTCAAAATTCAGGTTTTCTGTTTTTTCCCTCCAACAATCTCTTGTTGTTTGATTTACTGTTCTTTTATATTTTGCTGAGATGGCTTTGAGAGAGATGTTTGCTTCAATTGTTTGTTCTCTCTCTGCTGTCTTCCTGGCATCTTCAACTTTGTCCTCCAAACTTTGTAGTTCTTCAGTCCAGTATGGTTTGTAATTTTTCCTCGCTCCTCTTGGAATGGACTCAGTGGCTGCCTGTATTATCGCTCTGTTTAGACTTTCCACCATTTGCTTTATGTTGCCATATCGTGTATTTATGTTTTCACAATATTTGTCTGTTAGTATGGCAAATCTGTCCCAATCTGCTCGTTTGTAATTCCAGCGGGGCAAGGGCTTTTGCTCCTGTGGAACATACTCCATATTCATTTCAAGCTTGATTGGTCTGTGGTCACTACCTGCTAATTGGTCCAGCACATGGCGATCGATTTTGTGGAGGATGTCTCCTGTGCAGAAAGCTAAGTCTGGAGTAGAAGTGGTAAGCCATCTTCTGGAGTAGAAGCTCGGTGTGTCATCCGCTTTGTTGAGTAGATGGAGATTTGAGTCTATTTCCCAGTCCTCCAATTCATCTCCTCTTTTGTCAGTATCTGGGTATCCCCATCTTTCTGAACGGCTATTAAAGTCTCCGACAATAATGCAGTTTGTGTCAGTTATTTTCATGTTTGAGAGTGTAAGGTCCTTATCTGCTGGGTATACAGATTGTAGATTCTTATTTTCACGTCCTTTATCATTATATCAACACCTATAATTTCCGTTTGGTTGTCAGAGATCACAGATACTTCGCTGCAAGGTATTGTATTTCGTGTAAGTATTAGAACTCCTCCTTTGTGTCCTTCGCGGTCGAAACGTGTGGCCTGGTATCCTCTGACTGAGAATTTGTGATTGGCGTTGAGGTGTGTCTCTTGAATGCATGCCACATCTATTCTATCTTTATGAAGACGCTGTGTTAGGGAGTCTTTCTTCTTGTAAACTCCTTCGGCATTCCACTGTAGTATGTTGAGTGTCCGGGGTATTTGGTCAATAGCTCTTAACCTACTCCTCTGTGCCTTGACTCCACAGCACAGGGGAAGGTGACCACCAGTAGTCATGGGTGGACCCCCTCGAGGCAGGGGGCCCGGCACTATCACCGCCTGATGGGACTTCACGGGATTAGCACCATATCGATTAATTTTGATTTGTGACATCATGAATTAAGTTACGTTGCACTGCTTTGTCAAGCCTGTGGCTCAGTACATCCGATTTCGACAAGCATTTATTCGGGATGCTTTCCCTAGCCTTTGACTGTCCCCAGTCTACCTACAAGGCAGCAGGTTTCACGTTGCACTGCTTTGTCAAGCCTGTGGCTCAGTACATCCGATTTCGACAAGCATTTATTTGGGGTGCTTTCCCTAGCCTTTGACTGTCCCCAGTCTACCTACAAGGCAGCAGGTTTGTGTGTCTCTTCGTCTGGTCCCTCTCCCTTGACCTGTCCGACATGGGTGGCCCTACCAGTAGCTGTGCTACTGTCGGCATAGCTCTTGGGGTCATTGGGACGCACAAGCCCCTCTACCTCGTCACGGTGGACACACAGCAGAGGGGATTTTTCCATTCAATACCAGCTTAGGTTGCTGAGGTTTATTTGAGAGGGAGAACACTGTGCATGTTGTTTTCTCCTCACTTATCTTCACTAGCCATGATTTTGACCAGTCCTCTAGCGCTAATAAGGCTTGCTGTATTCTGCTGTTAGCTGTACTAATATATGCCAGTATCTTATTCTCGTAAACCTCGCTTTATCACCAGTTAAAGTTAATTACGTCTCCTCTACAAGACTATGGCAATCAACTCGAAGCTGTCTGCGTCCAGATCGCCTACTGCTGATTTCCAACCCTCGACTCGGTATAAAGTGGTATGGCCGTGTGACTAGAAATCTGAGTTTCCCTTTCTAGAAGACCCGGGTTCGAATCCTTGGTAAGGTGATTGATATTTGTTGTAACCAGCACAGTTCGCCGCGACTGCACTAGCCAGGCGGCCTTAAATCTTTAGGCTCAATAACTTGCCTGGTATACACCGCCAGGTACTATAGGCAGTACGGACAGACTCGGTATGACGGGAGACTATGAAACTGCGCGTCTCACCATCCCCTGAGCCACAGCGGCGTTTGTATCAGTGATATCGTGTTATTGAAAAACCTCATAGGATCATCAGCATCATGTGCCATGCCGATAAGCTGTAAAGTTTCGTCATTTCACACGATCACCAGAGTCGTGGATAAGCTCTGTGTTCTTGTTTCGACCATGCCATGTGGTCAAGCCATTCAGATACTTACTTCTCCACCTTCCTCTTCTCTCCCCCCTCCTAGTTGAGTTGAGTTGAGTTGAGTTAAGAACCGACATCACTGCACTCAGAACATTCCCATACGTGCTCCGTTTCCTCGTACAACAGCCAGCGAAGAGTCATACTACTAATTGTTTCCCACCGCTATCTGATTTAACATTCTCCTGGTCTTCTCTGTTTTGATATTCTTCCAGAACCCCTGCCAATCCCCCGTAATCTCATTCTTTCCACATATGGGTTCTGAATCTGTTCCCACACCTTCTCCACCTGGTCCTACAAGAGCACGACCACTTCCCCCTTGTCCATGGGCAATCTACCACCACGAGGTGCATTCCCTGCCAGCCTATCAGCCTGCTCATTCCCCCCGCAACCCCGCATGGCCAGGGCAAAATATCCATACAATTCTCACAATCTGTGACCTCTGAAGCGAAGATAGCCATTCCACACGAAACATTACTTTCTCCACTTTACAAAGCATACTCTTTGGATCCGTAATTAATACAATATGTGTTGCAGTAGTCGCCTCTAACCAAAGGAATGTCGCTGTTACTGCTTCCACCACCATTATCATACTGCAGGCCGTAGTCTCATATGCCAGACTCTCCTGTTTCAAGACACTTCTATTAGACTTTGCAATAAAACCCCAATCACTACGTCTGTTTCTCACCACTGACCCATCTGTGTAAATGAGTATGTCACCTTGGTGTGTGTTACTTGATCAGTTGTTGCACTTAAAACTCAGTGCTGCCCGCTACCCATTCTCTGCACTCACGACCCAGTGTTACTATTACATTGTGCCAGTCCGTCCTGTCTTCGGGTACTTCAATCCACTCTTTTTCACGATTGATGGTCTCTAGATTACACACCTGACGTATAGAAAGTTCTGCCTGTGCCATCCAGGACCTGCCTCGTCTTAGTCTATGACCCTTGACCATATCCATGGCTTCATGCAAGGGGTGATCTCTATCTGCAGCAACTCTCAGATACCATTTGGCCTGAAGGACCCTATGCCTATCCCCTAAATGTTGCTTGTTGTCATCAAGTTTTCTACGCCATTTCTTCTCATAAAAATGTTAGTTGCATATCCTTTACAGGACGTCGCAGTCAACACCAGCATTTATTTTTATTTGCTGTAGTGATCTCTTGGCAAGTTTATGTTCAGTAGTTTGCCATTGCTTTCTGAACGATCGACACCAATTTTTTTTTCAATTTTTTGCATATCCCTTACAGGACGTTGCAGTCACCATCAGCATTCTCACACAGGTTACGTTACTCACGAGAATATACGGGATTACGGAGAAAGACGTTAACGCCTAGTTCAGGGTGACCGACCGACACCCATACGATTTCGTAAAAAACCAACGCAAGCTGCCAAATCGCCAGCAGTTGTGTTTCGAACGCGGGTAACTAACTGCGTCAGTAAATCCCTGGCCAGGGAGCCAGCTTTCTTCTCATAACGTACCAGAAATTTCTCGACTGTCCACGTATAATCTCTCTAATCAGTTGACAGTGTTCACTTGTTTCTTGCACTTGTTGTAACGTGCTCAATGGTTTTCCGGTCTGTCCATGATGTTCTTTGCATTATCGTCAGAAACCACATCTTGGCTGCCATTATATGTATTTCGGCTTGTCTTCTTATTGTCCACGATTTACATCAATACAACAGCACAGGTTCTAAGTTGCACTTCAACACTCTTTTTCTCGTTGCAGTTGTCATCGCAGTATCACAATATTGACATTGAAAACCGCGCAGTGAATGCCTCACATTCTTTCAGGGGTCTTCCGGCTGGCCTTTCAAATTAAAACAACACAAAGGGTCATAGAGGTCAGCGCGTGATGCATTCAACGGTGAAGTGGATCAAGGTTGTGTTCTGTGTCAACAGACCCCTGGACCTTGCACCGTGGACTCTGTTTACCGGTTGTACTATATTTCTCAAAGCTGTCGTTGGACATCCTGGCCAAACACTATAGGGCACGTCCGTACAAGGCTGTGTTTGCTGGAGGTGTTATCTGTGAATGCGTTTTGTTCAATACATGAACATATCTGGTGACAGTCTCAACAGGTACTTTAACGCCCACTTGTAGCCTTATGTTGGCTTAATAGATTTATTTAAACAATACAGACAAACAATAAGTGATGATATATACCCCTCCATTATTGTTCTCTCCCAACTTTCGTGACGTTTAAAGCGACCAAAATATTTCATTTTGCTTTATCGTCTTTAGTAGCCAACCTTCTTCAATATTCAGATCTTGTCGTATGGATGCATTTGTTTTTTTGAGTATCCAAAATATTCTTAGAACCGTCTGTAACATTTATATTCAAAGGCATTTAAGCGCTGAAAAACACTACCTGAAAATATAAATATAAAAGTTACTTATCTATATACTTGTTGTGGGTGGATACGTCTTTCATACGATCAGCGCGTATGATTACAATGGAGTGAATCTCGGCCATGTTACTTTACCATATAACCAATATGTCTCTAGGTATATAAATGGGTATTGTAGTGTCACCTGTTTACCCGACTCTGTAACTTCCTTGACATGTATTGTCCTAAGTGTTCTTTACATAAGAGACGCTTGTTTGGGGATCGCTCTTGACCAGCACTGTGGCGGAGGAGTAGCGGGCGTATTTCGTAATCCCGCACACCGCGTTCGAAACACAGCTGCGGCCGACTTGGAAACAGACCGTTTTGCATTGGTATTTCTGAACAATGGTATAAGTGCCGGTAATTCATAAAGCAATGGCAAACCTCTGAACGTAAACTTGCCCAGAAATCACAAACAGCTAAAAAATGCCGGGGTTGACCGCAACGTCCTATAAAGGATATGCACCTAACTTCTTAAAAATCTCTTGACGAACACGCTGACGAAGTTGATAGTGGTAGTGGTAGTGGTAGTGGAAGCTGGTAGTGTCATGAGCACAGTCGGATGAGGTTTCTATGTCTGGCCTCGTCGCTTGCCACAGTCAGGGAAGGAGTGGTCATCTGCTCTCAGGCCTACAGAATGTTGGCGCTATCAAATCACAGACCCATAGCAAGACACATCACCAGAACATTTATGATTATTTATATTTATCTTTTTAATTCATTTTAAATCCAGCGTTATTATTTATGAGCAGTTGTTATTTATGAGGAGTTATTATTTATGAGGCGTTATCATTTATGAGCAGTTGTTATTTGTGAGCAGTTATTATTTATGAGCAGTTATTATTTATGAGCAGTTGTTATTTATGAGCAGTTATTATTTATGTTGAATTTCTGGCTGAGTGGCTAGAACGATGGGCTGCCATTCGGGAGCCCAGGTTCGAGTCCTCGGTAAGGTTATGGATGTTTTTTTTCTAATCGGGGCAATAAGAAACACCTAACCTGCACAGTTCGCGGCGTCTGCACTAGCCAAGGGGTCTTAAGTCCTCAGGCTCACGATCCCCGCCTTACATTGCAAGGTAGTTAGTTAGTCGTAGTTCCAACTTCATGGTAAAGGGTCACTTCATTATGCTCCGTTCCCGTGCAAGTGAATATAACACAAAATGCTCCTCACTGCTCCAGTGAAAAGTGGAGCAGATAGGAGACTTGACAAACCAACAGTATTATTTATTTGTACACACCAATGTCCTGGGACAGAAAGAGTTAAACATTCCGAGCCAAACCCCAATATTTTATTTTCACATCATCCAGGCACTAGTTTAACCCTCCCCCTCCTTCCGTGATTTATTGACTATATTTCCAGGGAGCAAACACGTCGGAGTCGAACCCGTCGTCTTGACACAGTCGAATATGTTTGATATGGGACATGGAACGGGCCACTAGTTTCCGACAAGGCGGTTGTTCTCACTTGCACCTTTTTGTGTTTGCCACTCTGATGAACGAGTGTATTTGCTTTGAGGAGGGGCAGCTAAGTTGTATCAATGTTGAACCAGCGGAAGGCCCTATGTTGGTTGTGTTGAGTGTATGTGGGGACAAATTTGATCAAGGTTTAATTTCCATTTTTGACAAGGGTGAGAATGAATGCCGTACAGTGAATGGTGAAGGGGTGGTGATCGCTAGTGTACTGAAGGACTTGGCGAATGGGGTAGCCGTAACTGAGAGGTTTAAGTGTCGGTGTTAGGGTTAGAAATGACTAGTTTGAATCCACGTTTAGGGCTTGGACATATATTTTACAAGAAGCGTTGGCTTGTACTGATATCACACGCTGATCTGAACTATCCCTGTTATGTTCGGGAGTGAGATTGGATACATAGCTTTCTCGAATAATGGCGAAAATAAGTAGGAAGTCGTTGTGCATGCTGAGCACGTGAAAAGAAGTTGGAAATTGCTGAGAGTAGGATGTGAAGTCACTGCCCTGGCATATAATAGAAAAGGATATACGAGGGGAAATCAATAAGGAAGTAAAAAATGGCTGTAGAAAAATAATTAATGTGATAACAACTTTTGTATACATACATTGTCCCTTTATTTCTCAACATAATTTCCACCAAAATGAATGCACTTATCCCATCGTTTTATCAGTCCTCCCAAACCGGCTGCATAGAACTGCGTGCTCTGTTTTCTAAACCACGTTTTCACTTCACATGCAATTTCAGCATCATTCGCGAAATGTCTTCCGCCAAGGTGGGTTTTCAGTGGATCAAAAAGGTGGAAATCGCTAGGGGTTAAGTCGGGGCTGTAAGGTGGATGTTCCAGAACTGCCCACCTTAGTTGGTTAATTTTCTCCTGAGTTAATCGAGCCGTATGTGGTCTGGCATTGTCACGAAGAAACAACACTCCTCTAGACAGCAGTCCTGGACGTTCTCTTCGAATTGCATCATGAAGCATCGATAGAACTTCACAGTATGATTCAGTATTCACATTGTCACCTTTCTTCTTGAAATTGATTAAAAGCACTCATTGACAATCCCAGAACACTGTCAGCACAATCTTCCCTGCTGATGGCGTAACCATTAATTTTTTTGACACAAAGCGAAGAAGGATGTTTCCATTGCTTTCAAGCACACTTTGATTCGGGCTGGTAGTCATCATAAACAGGAAGCATTTTCTTATGAATGTCCTTTGCAGGCAGTCCTTGTGCTCGCAAAAAATGCACAACAGCACGTTGCTCGTTGGTTGTAAACTCCGTAAGTACAGTCGCCATTTTGTTTATGCGCTGCGCATACGCATGAGACACCTAGTGCCACCTGACGAACGGAATATAAAGTTGAATAAAATTTGGTGGAACTGCGGTAAAGCTGTGAAAGTGTAAACAATATAAAATGACATAAAGTAGTGCAGCTTTACATAACAGAATTAAGACATACAGGACGTTGCGGCGATTAGCCTTCACAAGCAAACAAACATATTCACAAACACAACATACAGTCAAGATCTCCTGTGACTACATCAGAAGGTGACGACAGGACGAAAAGAACAAAAGGATGAAAAAATGAAAGTAATGAAGAGAAAATGAGAATTGAAAAATTGAAAAAAATGTTTATACTCACCTCACAGTTCCGATCTGTAAGCAACTGAGAAAATCTCCGATGTATTCTGTTTATACCCGGTGATAGGTGTTACGGTTCAGTGAAGCACATTGAAAGAAAGGGGGGGGGGGGGAGGCAGGAGGGCAGGAAGGTAACTGGTCTGGTAGGGATATCTGAGCAACCTCAGTGGATGTACTAACGAAGCATGGGGGGTGCAAGCATGATGGTGGTACTAACCAAAACCCCATTATGTACTCATATGTTTTTATGAGGTGAGTCCTAAAGTCTAGGTGGACTGATATGCGCGAACACACATACATACATATACACCGCTCAACAGACATAATGCTAGTTTATATGGACATGTGCAAGGTATATATAAAGTATGATGTTGCTGTCACTTAATGACACCTGTAGAAAACGCCAACTACATTTACCTGCCATCCCACAGAACTGTGTGACTTACTTATTGACTCACCCTCATATATCCATTGGTAAATAGAGCGCGTGCCAGTGATGGAATCTGTCCAGAATAAGTATATCTGACGTTCATGTATGCTAGAGTCGGACACACTGGTCTTTGAGATGCGTGACTAGGTGTAACACACTCGCCTCGAAGGAAGAATCCAGAAGGAAAAGAGGAAGAAGAAAGAAAAAACAAATTGAAGAAAGAAAGCAAGAAAGAAAGAAAGAAAGAAAGAAAGAAAGAAACAAAAGAAAGAAAGAAAGACGAGAAGGAGGAATAGAATGAGGAAGAGGAGAAAGAAGAAGAAGAAGAAGAAGAAGAAGAAGAAGAAGAAGAAGAAGAAGAAGAAGAAGAAGAAGAAGAAGAAGAAGAAGAAGAAGAAGAAGAAGAAGAAGAAGAAGAAGAAGAAGAATTTGCCAGCAAGTGATGCAGATATTTCACAGTCGAAAAGGTAACACAGTAGTTAGTGTGCTTGCTTGCCAAGACGATGGCCCTGGTTTAATCCCCAGCGGAGGCAGGTTGTATTGTAATAGGTACTGCTGTTCATTTTGCCGTATTTTACCGGAATATTTCTTGCGGCTTCGTTCGGATAATTGATTTTGTGTCTCCGATATGGGGACGGTAAGCGTACTCATGATATTAAAGTTTATTATATTCTTCTAGTATAAGTTAATTATACTCCAGATTATTTCAAGATTGAGTTAAAACAGACACCGATTGCTTGATATAGTTTTCCCCACCCCGTTTTGCATTGTGCATTTCTGACGCTTCAAGAATCCTTGTTATACCGGAGAACCAGGCTGTCTATTCTAAGTGGTAAGTAAACAAGTAAATACCGTTTTATGAGACGTATTACATTGTTATACAATGCATTATTAGATTTAGGTTCCATTATTATGTGTATTTTGTAATTTTCGACCATTTAAGTTGGCAATCAATTTGACACTGAAATTATGAAGATCGCATGCTGTAATGCGTTATTTCAATGGCGGGAGATGGCAGTTTTACTCCAGCTAGGAACATTTAATATTGTTATGGAATATTCAGAGTGACTACAATGATAACGAATGCATGTATACATTCAACACACATTATTGTATGTATGTTTAATTTTTCATCACTCTACATGGACCAGATCATTGTTAATTGTTAGTCTTTCCAACGGAATATCTGTTGTCAAAATGCATCTATCTACGTTGGCTGACAAGACTCGCGTGCAGTTCACGCGCGATCTGACGTCACACAGATGACGTGAAGATGTATATATCTGTGTTCGTATATATATACGAATATATATATATATATATATATATAAACCGGCAGAGTTATTTTTTCTTGAGTTAGACAGGCCGCGGTGCTAATCTCCCTTGGCGACAGTGTAAACCGGTAGTTGTATGAGTGTGTAGGTAGGGTCACAAAAAGTGAAAGGTCAAAATCGTTTTTCTTCTAAATGTCCCTTTTAAACGGTAAACTCACACACAAACATTAATATCTCGGTTTGATTTTTTGGATTGGTTTTTTCAACCAACTATGTAGGTTATATAAATAAAAAGCAATTTAGAAAACGTTAATAAAGTGGCTATATTGTACCTACCAGTGCGGATCTAATGGTCAACCCGGTTGCATTAAAATGTGTACCATACAATTCTCAGAATGTTCAGGGACCTGACTGGGAAGAAAAGACAACGAGGTAGGTAACTGTCGGATAAATAGTTGATGGCTCAACCCCAAAGAGATCAAGGATCCAGAGTTCCTCTATCTCAATGTGATCCTGCCCATTAAAATTAATTTAGCTGTTACTGGCTCAATGATTTGAGACCATTAATAGAGTTTTGGAGAACCAAGGAATACCTCAAGGAAAAAATAAATTTTTACTGAGTATTCCAAAAGTCCTGAGGAATGGTTCCTTGCCTCTCCTCTACCAACTAAATAATTAATCTAGGGTAATTGCTTACAACAATTTTAGTATGACAAGAGAACTCTAAAAAAAAGACAATAACCTGTAATTTTTTTCATTTATTCTATATAAATGGAACTATTGATTATACATGTAATGACATACAACAACAATACAGTTCAATTACAAATATTCTGAGTATATTAGTCTCTTAACTAAGTCTCTATCTCATGACTGTGCCACTGTATCATACATTGTCCTCAGTGTTGCAACCCGTTTAACTTATGATTATTGGGCCTCTTCTGCTGGCCTAATTCTAATCTGTGGAAAGAACTGGGTACACTCTGGTTGGTTTACCATCCAGTTATGGGATCTCGGTAACAGTCATTGTAGAATATTGAGTGTTCTTATTGTTTTCCTCGGTGATTTATTATAAATTGGCTCACTGGTGTTCTTCACCTATACCTGGATACAAAGATATGTGATACCTGTCCTGGAAAGGTGGTGAAAATTGGCAGGAAGTTGCTGTGGAATAGTATTTGGCTTCACTATCTCAGCTGCCTCACTCAGTTAAGTGGCTACTGCATTCAGTCAAGCTGCTACAACTACTTTCACAAAGTGCTGCATTCACAAAGTCAGGTCTGGATAATGACCACTACCTGCAATTTTAGCATCACATAATTCTAATTATATCATAACTATGACATTAGAAATGAAATGTAAAAGCCTAAGAACACAACAAGTGAAAACAATAGAATGAATCTTGTTCTTAGAGAAAATAAACATAGAAGAAAGATAGTCATGGTGTTCTTAATTAGTTATCACCAACATAGTTGTTTGCTCTCACTCCAATCTTCCACTATCAGGTGTTCAAGGTTTTAACTAGCAGATGTGCAGTTTCATCTTCACCTATGCCTGTCCTCAGGTCTACCGGTTAAGTCATACCTTGATTGATTTGGAATTTACAACTATGTCTCCTATCCCATTCTGTTCCTAGTTAATTCTCTTATTCATCTTTTTCTATTCAAGAAAAAGGGTCTCATACATTAAGGGCTTTTGAAAATCAGTTCCCATTTCAATGAGTATTTGCTTATAAACAAGATAAGTACATTATAGTATTATTCTTGTATAGCCTTCAAGTGCATTTTTCTTCATCAAATGCTGCAAGTGAGAAGATTTCTTCCATTCTCATGGATGTAATATTTATTATCATCATCATCATGGTTTTTATAATCATTGTATTACAATCATTATCATTATTATCATGCTTATGACATTAGAAATCCTTACATCATTATTACATTACATCATAATCATTATCATCATCATTTCATTACATTACATTCATATCATTTTACATTAATTTCATTACATTACAGTCATCATCATCATCATCATTGTATTACATTAATGTCATTACACTAGACCATATGTGTTACCAGAAGTGACATGAAATACAAAGTGGAAGTATGCTTAAATTACACACACAGATGCTGTAATATGCGTAATGTATGATATTGGTTGTGTCGTGCTTAGCGCACAAAACTAGATGATAGGAACATGAATGATATTTTATACAAAGTGGTGTTATGCGCCGGAGTGTACTAAATTATTATTTAGTTTATGGGTTACGCCGAACTAGTTTCTGGTGATAGTCATGGCATTCCACATCAAATTTGCCGGCTATCCTGAGATTGACTGTTGGCTTATACTCCCTCTCTCTCTCAGCATGTAACTTCACTCACTCACTCAAATTCCTCATGCATCATTCATATGCATGGATGATCATTTCACTCAGTCTACAGACACATTCATATTGGTATGGGTGATCATACAGGAATCATTCATCACACATCCTTCATACTGACATGTAAGGTGGGCAATTATACTTATGTGATTTCCCAATGACAACATAAAATGTTTAGCATCACTGATATCACAATGAAATATCTCCTTTCACAATCACTCATCATACACATCATATCTGTAGGAATGACATCATGCCTATGTAGGTGCTTTACACAGAATACATTCACAGATTCAACAAGAATGACATTACAAGGGAATCTCATCCTTCAACTTACTTATATTATTTCCTGGATATTTAGTCATGCATGCTGATGGGTTTTATCAAATGGTACATTCACATCTGTTTAACAATGATGAAATCACACATGAATCCTCACAGACATGTTATCAGCAATGACATAGTGATCATTGTGATCATTAGACACACTTATGCAATTCACCCAGGATTTAGCAACATGAAATCCAGGAGTTATCACATGTTCTCATAAAATACATACAATTTAGGTGCTATATCCAATTCACATTCAGGCATTATGAATTAAAATACTTCTTGCATGGCGGTTGGTTACGCACTATTATGTGGCACAAATATTATTATTCTCCATGGTTAACAGCCATGTCTATATACTTGCATTACCCCATGTGTGCTGTACCATCACACAAATTATGATACCTGTAGAACTCTGATTCTCATGTGTTCATGAATTATCAGAAAACTATTTGTTTGTCCATGTGCTCATGTCAAAAATTAAATCTACTGACTAATGTGCTCAATCTACTTGACTATACACATTCCACTAAATTCTCTATTAGTGCTGGCACATGTAAACTAGTTTTTAATCTTACCAGTGGGCACATATACAATATGTCCTTACCACTGTACTAAGAATTCTGAGTTTCCTTAAGTCTTAAGTTACTCTAATTCATGGTAGATTGAGTTGCTTAAGAAATAAAATTTACAACATGTGTCTAATGTTTATACATTAACTAAGTTGTTTAGCTGGGAGAAAATAAACACTGGTTTTCTCCTAATGTACAGTTTATCTTATGACTATGATAACTGAGTATAATATTATTTAGTTTGTACTAGATTAAATTCTTTAAGAACTCACCATTCCAATCATTGTAGATTGAGTTGCTTAAGAAATAAATGTACAACTTGGATTACTGCTTATACATTAAATCCGTTGTTTACTTTGGGAGAAAATAAAATTCACTATGGGTATTCTTAATGAATAGTTTATCTATAAACTATAAAAATTAAATATATTATAATTAACTTCTTAAGAATTCACCACACGTGTTCAACAAGTCAACTTACCAACTCTTCTTCTGGGAAAAATAGGCTCACACTTAATCTAAGATTTAAAATAAATTATATTCACCTCATCCAAACAGGACGACTTCCAACACTTCAGCGACAGGTTTCAGATTTTTCCAATGCGATGTCGTGGGCTGATGTTTGTCTTCATCTATCTAACTTATACTAAATTATCTTTGCTAAGTTGATTTTGAAGAGACTATCACTTCCCTTCGCTCATTGAATCTCTCCTGCCTCGTGTGTGTGTGGGTTGGTGAAAAACAGGCAGTCTTCCGGTTGTTCACTGCTATTTATACGGTGTCTTTCCCGGTTCACTTTTTTCATTGCCAACGGGTATATTAAATCTTGGATCGTACAATTGTGGAACAAAAAAAAAAAAACCTGTTGCAGTGTTCAGGTTTTAATTGTCGACTGGAAAATTACAGTATGTTATGTTTGTGAAAATAAAGTATATCACAGTAACTAGCCATACCACCTCATTTTTTGTAACCTAAAATAGTGAAGTCCGAACACTTCATGTCCCAACGGCAGTGTTTGCAATGGGACAACCTGAACCTGTTCTTGAACTTAGTTGGTAGGACGTGTAAAAAAGAACCGAATTTCAGATATCATCTGAATGTGACCACAGCTCGACGAAAGGAAATCCTGCAGATGCATTCAAACGATACAATCACGGTATCTGTCAGCGGATAAGAAAACACAAAGCAGAGAAACACAGATACAAGGATACATAGCTTGGTATCTGTGAAAGGTGATCCGATCAGTACAATGCGTAATGAGCAAATCCTACAAGAAGCAGATGACAACCGTGAATTGATTAGAGAAATTAGACGTAGACAGTCATTATATTTTTGGACAAGTTGTGAGAAGAAATAAACTAGAGAACTTTGTGACCACTGGCAAGTTTGAGGGGACAAGAACAAGTGGAAGGCAGAGAAGAAAATAACTGGATGGCTTGGCCACGTGGCAAGGTCGAGATAAGAACACGGAGCTGATCAACGACTTTGGTGATCGTGTGAGATGGCGAAACATAACAGCCCACCTTTAGCAGCATGACACATGATGATGATGATCAGTACAAAGACTAGGGCCTTTGTTATTGTCTTAATTTTATTGCCTAATGTTTCTTGGTCAATGATAAAGACTTTTGTAGAAATGCTCGACTCTATTTGTGCTTTTCCTTTCGTCGAGTTTCCTAGTCATATTTTGTGTTTATTTGGAATATAATACTCGCTTGTCAGCCGCCAGGCTCTTTTTGTCCATATCAAAGACTAGTATGTTAAAGATACGGTAATATGAATATGTTGCGTTGTTTGTCGATAGTTTCCGAAGATGACCACATTCTGGCCTGTCAGTCCTAGACTGGGGCTCTTCTTCTTCTTCTTTGCGTTCATCCGGAGTGATTTTTTCAGATGTGATTGCGGTGTGTCTGGTTAGGCACCCTCGGGTCGAAACCCTCAGGCCAACACATCCGACTTTTAGCGTGCATTTTTGGCCAGGTTAGCAATCCTGGGAGACTCTCACTTTTGTGGTACCGTCCACATCTCAGCTGGTCTAGTTGGAACAGTCGAAGACTACACGGTCATCCCTCAAGTGAAGGCAGGGACAGTCCATAGCATTTTCCGCCATCCTGGGTGGCTTCCATAATTGCAGAGCCGGCACATAACGCTCTGGTGCTGGGTTTACCGAGGGAATCGTCACGTCCTGCTCATGGCTGTTTTAATTCCTCACTTCAATATATTGGGCATTTCGCTCGCCCTGGGCCGTTCCTGCACAAACCAGTCAGCTCTGCGGTTGGTTTCCACTAAGCGAGTTTTCGGACATGTGCTTGTCCCTGTACCCATCAGAGCTGTTCCAGGCACGGCGGACATTCGGAAAACTACCTAGTCAGAGCTGTTCCGAACAAGAGCGGCATTCGGAAACTAGGTAGTCAGAGCTGTTCCTAGCACGGGAGACATTCGGACGAGACATTTCACTCGGACGTAAATGCGTAGTGTCAATTTTTAGTTTGCCACCCGTAGGACGACACTTCCGACTTCCGGCGGGCATTTTTTAGTGAGGTTAACCTTCCTCTGGTTTCGAGACACGTTAGACTGTTGTAATGTCACCCACATCTCAGCTGGTCAAGATAGGACGATCAACGATATCGTGGTCTGCCCTCAAGGGAAGGCAGGGGCAGACCATGGGCATTATCTCGCTATCCAAGGAGGCTTCCATAATTGCAGAGCCGGCACATATTGCTCTGAGACTGGGCTCACCCAAGGAGTTTCCACGTCCTGCTCATGGCTGCTTTAGTTCCTCACTTCCATGTGTTGGGCATCCCACTTGCCACTGATCGCTCAATCACCCACCAGGGGCGGTCAGACTGCGAGTGACATCCACTCGGTAAGCTTTTGCTTGTGACTTCAGACCACGCAATAGGTTCGCTCGCCGTGCGTTCCATTTCGCGTTGATGAGACATTCTTCCACTTTTGTCTACACTCTCTATGAGTTAGATACAGACAGTTTCCGTAACCCTTCGACTGGGGCACTTTTCTGACTTTTTTGTACTCGCTCACGAGGTAGGCTACATGTGCTGCCGGCTCAGCACCTTACCTTCGTGCAGCAGTGAACGGGAAACGGCCAGGCCCCTTCATCCGGGAAACTCTCATATCCCCCAGCTGGGAGCCTTCGAACATGTATCAGACCTGAGCATGTAGCTTGCTCAGTATCATGTTTCTATTTTCCGGTAGACGGGTATCAGCCTGGCTCTAAGATCCGAGGGTTTGTGGCTTAGAGGCGTTCAGCCACAGCCCTCGACAGGGAGCCTTAAGAGATTTGTCCGGACCAAGAAATTCTGCCTTTGTGCACCTCATTTAAATTTTGACTGCTATCCTCAGTCTATGCCTGCAGAGCAGCAGGTTGTGTCTCTCTTAGTCTGGTCCCTATCCCATAAGCTGTCCGATATGTAATTTTTCACCCATCGGCAAGCAAACGGGGTCTATGGGACACGCAAGCTCCCCCACCACGTCAAGGTGGAGACACATCGGGGGAGAGACTGGGGCTCTAAGATGGATGATTAGAGCCATCAAAGTAAGAGAACTATATGTTGCATTGAGGGGAGAAGAATGCTAACTGTTTATCAGGTTAAGGTAACATGATCATTGAAGAAAAGAATCTCTGATCGCACCCACAATGCCCCATTGTTTGAATGAGTGTATCGTTTACAAGTTGCCTTATGTGGCTCCTGGACCTTTTATATGATTCTTAACCAATCAACTAAACTAGGTATGCGCTGAGATGTTTCATTTGTCTCGTTAATAAAAATTAATATAAACATTAACATTCTTAAACTAATTCGCTCGAAAGGTCAGTACTTTCAATTGCTTACCATTCTGTCGTGTCTCTACCTTACAGTGGTAGAGGGGTCTGAGTGTTCCAATCACCACAAGAGCTATGCTGACGGTAGCGCAGCTACTAGTAGTATCTCCCATGTCGAGGAATTGGAACCAAACGATGAAAGACACAAACCTGCTGTTTTGTATTATTGTCTCCCAGGTTCAATGTGTTTATTAACTGATTTAGTGCCCAAGGTCAATATATCGCCAAATGTAACTTCCCATTTGAACAGAAGGACGATATATCGCCATTCTGGAACCATCGTATTGTTTGTTTCATTTCATGGAATCTTCCACAATTTCAGTACTCTGTGAACAGACATTTACGTTATAATACTTGCTCATGTGATTATGTACCTGCTTGGGCCATACCTACGTTTTGTTTGGCACTGAATCAATTAATGTACAAACATAAGACCTAGTCCTTCTTTGCAGTTCGGGACTTGCCCCTAATGACTACAAACATCTGGCTCTTCGAGATGGCAGAGGTCCTTGTAACGACCGCCTTGGTCAAGTCCTTGCGGTAATTGCTGTATCTGAGTGCTCTGCAGATCGTGGCGATGGTGCCACGGGTATCCTTCTTGAGCTCAACGCGGGTCAGGGTTTTGGAGGGTTTACGAGAAGCTCGGCTGTTGAGGATCACCAAGACGACCCTCTTGCCACTCTTAAATGGTTCAACATTAGCTGCCTAGCGGTGGATCAGACCATTGTAGCAGAAAAAGTGACGACCTTTCAAACTGGTGGGCTCCAGACTCATGTACTGCCTGCTTCCCTTGAGAAGTGTAGAGGGGTTTTATTTGATGACCAGCCAGGTCAGATCTGCGCTTGCCACTTTTCCCCCGACTATTTTGTTTGTTAGCTTTTACCTTTAAACTCAAGCGTTGTCCATATAGGCTACTTTTAGAAGCGCTGGAATGAATTTTGCGTGTAGATTTTCTTTTAAAGTTGCATATCCCTTAAAGAATGTTGTTGTCAACAACAGCATTTTACTGCCGTTGTTGATGTCTTGGCAAGTTTACGTTCCTTAGTTTGACATTGCTTTCTGAACGACCGGTTCCCGTACCAACACGTTAAAACAAGCGCGACACGGTCTGCTGCCAAATCGGCGTCTAGATTAGCTTTCCCTATTACCAGTGTCCCTCGCCATCAGGCTAACCCACTCCGACTTCCGAGGTACTTGTAATAAACGTCCCCGAGTTAAAGACGATAAATAAACATTTCATTCCAACTGAGAGGTGTAGAGGTTAAACCCCCTACCTCAGCGCAACGGAAGTAAGTTCAAGATAGAGCGCTGGTATCCATTCGGCCATGCTGTGGACACACAAAGACTATGGCTAGCAAGGACGACAAATTGATTGCCGAAGTATTCTGATTCGATTCGATTACACCATTGCCACTAGAGAAGTTTTATTAGGGTCCATCGCTGGCTCAGGTTAATAATCCTGTGACTGAGGCAGCCGCAAACACAAGATAGTAATTTCCGGAAAGGTTAACCCGGTCAACAAATGCCCGCAGAAGTCGGATGTGTCGGCCTAAAGGCGCAAGAACGCAGCTGTGCTGTAAACAGGCACAACGCAATTACGTCCGAAAAACAAAACACTCAGGATGAATGCAGAAGAAGAAGAAAGAGGAGGAGAAGAAGAAGAAGAAGAAGAAGACAACGAGGAGGAAGAGGAGGAGGAGGAGGAGGAGGAGGAGGAGGAGGAGGAGGAGGAGGAGATTTGAAAGTTATTGTTGTCAAAGAGGGAAATTTCGATTCTACCATTACCCCTACCTCGTTCAACCTCAAAGAGAAGTTATATTAGGTTCCACCCCAGACCCAGATTAATAATCCTGTGACTGAGTCAGCTACAGATAACAGCTGCCTACGGTTTTACCCTCACAGAATATTAATGTGGAGGTGATTGTTGTCCTTATGTGGTAATGGCGACAAGAGGGTAATGGTTCGTCTGAACCACAGTCTTGAGGAAACATGCAGCCCAATTCACTTTACAGTATCACAATTGTTTTCTTGCCAAGCGTGTGTCTAATGCCTGCATTATCTGTATGTCATCTCCAAGTGTCAATCAATACCCGTAAATTAATTCCTCATTTATTTTTTATCCAATGGCCCAAAGGTATCCCCCAGATATTCCCATTTCTACAAGTTAACAAACTCCGCCAGAAGGGACGGCGAGTTGTCGTCTGTGGACTAAAGGGGAATCAAATAACATGGACGTCTTTCTTAGCTGAGTTGTTTGCTCTTAGGCAACCCAGAAAAGGGTCGATCACCGAAAGAATAGAGAACATAATATTGCAATTTTCCGCTTGATATCAGATCCATAATAACACAGCCCTAAAGTCTCAAGTCCCGGTTCTTTTATTCTTTTTGTTAGACCAGGCGGTTCTCTGATGTTGACCTTAAGGTAGGGCCTCTTCACTAAGGCGCTGTAACGAATCTCCCATAGTTGAGACCACATTTATTGTTGCTGGCGCTGGGGTTTATAGCCTGGTTTCTGAAGATTAAATGCCCTAGTTTCCTGTCATTGTGACATTTATGTATTGTGTCTGAGACAGGGAAACTCACGCCGACAAATGTCAACACTTGATCACGTGTAAAGTTAACGTCGCACAGCCTCTTGGTCTCCGATGTTAACTTAACCTTGCGATAGTAACAATTGAGGAACAAGCCAGAAGGATCTTGTCTGCATCAGGATAAGTAAGCTAGTTTGTTAGTTAATCAACAGATCAGCCTTACTGCCTATGGAACTATCAGTCGAGGATCTGATAGTTAGTTAATCAACAGATCATCCTCACGCCTATGGAACTATCAGTCGAGGATCTGATAGTTAATCAACAGATTATCCTCATTGCTTGTAGAACTATCAGCCGAGGATGTGATAGTTAGTTAATCGACAGATCATCCTCATTGCACATCCATCTATCAAGAGTGCTCAGATCCACTTCTCAGTGTCTCCCTCAGAGGGGGTCTTCATGGCGAAAAGGTTCTCTAAAGGTTGTGTGTTCGATTCCGACCTCCGTCATGTGGTTTTCGGGTGCAGTTTCCTCATAGACTACTGGGTGTCGTCGCTGGAGCTACGGAATTCGTGGTCTGTGCGACGCTATCGGCAGGCCGCCCAGAGGAAAGAGACGGAACTTTATAGGATAAAACCCGGTGCAATGAAGTCGATCCTCTAGTCTTTAACTTGACCTCAACCCCGCCCCCGCCTCCTCCAGCCTCCACCTTCCTCTTTATTACAAAAGCTCCCCGGGCATATAGCGACCAATGACATCGGTTCTGTGTTGGCCGAGTATTCTTCTTTGGCTTCCCGTATGGCGTTCTTGTCTAGCTTGACTCCGTTTGACTTTATGTTCTTTCAATCTGGTTACAGTTGGAGAAAGAACCACATCCATCCTTTCAGCCATACATTCGTCCTGCCTCCCTGAAGGCGTCCATAATGTCACTTTGCCCATTGCTCGTCCATTCCCCACGGCAGCTCAGCCCGCAAGCCTTTCTGCGGGTTATTTCCTCTTACACCCGCATGTCCTGACACACAAATGAAACAAACATCAGTCAGCCTTTACTACCTTAGAGATTGAAGCCATTGCCTAGGCCATCTTGATCTATCTTAGCATATTCATGGAATCGCTGAGAAGACATGCATGGGTGAACGTCTGTGTCTCCAGCCTTGCAGTTGCCATCGTTACTGCCATAATCTCCATGGTTAAACTTCAGGCAATCACGACAAAAGCTCCTCTGTCTTCCAAGACAGTTCTCCTTCCAGCCGCGGCTGTGAAAGCCCATGAACTCCTCTGTCTTCCAAGACAGTTCTCCCTCCATCCGCGGCTGTGAAAGCTCACGAGCTGCTCTGACTTCCAAGACAGCTCTTCCTCCAGACGTGGCTGTGAAATCTCATGAGCTCTGCGTGTGTCACATAACAGACCAAAATACTAGGGGGCTTCAAATGAAAACCTTAAATTAAAACCCCCCAAAAATTGTGTGTGTTTGTTTGTCTTTGTGTTGTGAATTTATTCTGAAAAAGTAAAGAACAAATGTATAATTTTTCAGTGTAGTCACCACTGCGTTCAATGCAACTCCTCCAGCGCCGATAAAGTGCTTCGACTCCTGTAGAACAAATATTCTCTTGGTCGCGTGTAAAACCCCTCATGCAGCACTTGCTATACCACTTCATCGGACTGAAAAGCTTTAAAACTTCCTACTCCACTCAGTGACACTGCTAACATCACCAAGAACACAATTCGTACACGTAATAACATGGAATAACGATTACAAATAAACTGCATAATTCATTAATTCTTGCCTGCACAAAATATTTACTGACCCCCGAAGTAGCTTCCAGCTATAGGTTTGTGATGTGATAGCATCGTCACATTTTATAGGCCTGAAAGCAGCTAGGAATAGGTGGGCAATCTTTCTCTCACTTTACCAAGCGATGAGCCCAAATGTCGAACTTGTGTCTGACCGAGTTCATGACATCACTAGAGCAGTTGATATCAAGTTCGCTAGCACGGCCACCCAAAATAGAAGGACTTAATTGGCACGATAATGAGGTAGCCATGTTAATTACTATTGCGAATGCACAACAGTGATCGATCCCCACGACTCCTACATGCGGTATTGCTTAAGAGCCAGCTTGTGTTCAGAAGAAAAAACAAATATCCGTTACCTATACTCTTCGATGCACTTTATAATAACATTTCTGTTACTTAATGACTGTCCCTCTATATATTACCCCCTCCACACACATGTTTTAGCATACATGCCTAACTCATTGATAACTATATTTATTTGTTTATTTCCCACATCCCTGTCCTCTCCACACAACATACGATTAACTTTGCAGGTACGTAACTATAATACAGTTAGTTTCCCCACAGCAAACTCATTGATTCTGACCGTTCGAACTTCTCCTTCTCTTATTGTGCCCGTCGATAAAAATTGCAGCTCGAAACGTTCGATTAGTTTTGCGTCACTATTCTAGAAAGTTCGCATTCGCATTGTAAGCCATGTTTTTTTTGGCTTCTGCCTTACCGGAAATAACCATCTTTTGGAGATTTGACACATTGAAGGCAGTTGTTGTTCTTACCTTGGGCGTTTAATAACACTGTCTAGAAATGAATGCCCGTATGATGCAGAAATAATACAAGGAATGGGAATGGCAAATGTTACGTTCAGTAACATAACACTGCTTCTCATGTATAAACAGTAAAGTTACGAATTCAATTAAAAGTGATAGATTGTCACATTTACTCTTCGTGATTGTATAATAGAGAGAGAGAGAGAGAGAGAGAGAGAGAGAGAGAGAGAGAGAGAGAGAGAGAGAGAGAGAGAGAGAGAGAGAGAGAGAGAGAGAGAGAGAGAGAGAGAGAGTATAGAGTAAGACATGTCAACATTAGACTTATAAAAAACACATATTGGAAACAACAGGCTGCCATAAGGATTGATAATGAAGTGGGACAATATCAGCCTATGGCAATGTGGAGGTGTTAGGCAGGGATGTGTAATTTCTCCAGAACTTTTTTCTCTATACAGTGAAAATATTTTCAGAAATGTAGAAATTGAATCAGCATTGGAGGACGAAACATCAATAACGTTAGATATGCAGATGATACAGTTTTAATTGCAGACAATGAGCAGGATCTGCAACAATTAGTAGATGCGGTATTTGCACATAGTGAACAACTGGGATTAGAATTCAATTGTAAAAAGACAGAGAATATGGTCGTCACTAGGAAGTACAAAATACCACAATGTAATATACAAGTAAATGGCAATATTCTTCAACAAGTGAATCGGTATAATTATCTCGGAACAGTCGTAACATTTGATGGGAGATGCCTTGCAGAGATTAGAACAAGAATCACCATGGCGAAAGTAGCCTTTAGCAAGAGGAAAAACATACTGACCAATAAAAAGATGCCAATTGAAACGAGAAAAAGGGTGTTGAGGTGCTACATAGAGCCTGTTCTTTTGTATGAATGTGAAACTTGGACAATGAGCAGTCAAGCTGAAAAACATCTGATGGCTGCAGAAATGTAGTTTTTGAGGAACATGCAAAGACCACGGACAGACAGAAAAACCAATGACCAAGTACTACAGGAGAGAAATGAAAATCGTAAATTGATTGGAAAAATTAGACGTAGACAGTCAAAACATTTTGGACATGTTATGAGAAGAAATGGTTTGGAGAACTTAGTGGCAACTGGCAAGATCGAAGGGAACAGACCAAGGGGAAGACCGAGAAGTAAATACCTGGATGGCTTGACCGCATGGCATGGTCGAGACAGGAACACTGAGCTGTTCCACGACTCTGGTGATCGAGTGAAATGGCGAGTCATGACCGCTCACGTTTTCCGGCATGGCACATGATAGATCGATTAATTGTATAATGCAGATGGTGCAGATATATGGTTAGGTGGCTTCGCACAAAAATAAAGCTCATTTTTGTCAGGCTTGACAAACTACTGAACGTACATTTGCCAAGAAATCACAAGCAGCCAAAAATGATGGAGTTGACTGCGACTAGCTTTTTTTTGACGACCTCATCGGCTTCACCCACTGTCGTCGAGACACTCCATCTCGATCGACATATTTCTTGGCGTGTGCGTGGCATCCTGATTTCTGTAGTGCGCCTCCAGGTTGGGTGCCTTCGTCTTCGACACCATTCCTTTGCTAGAGTAGACTGTGGTCTTACTCTTCTTTAGAAATGCAAGTACGCACACACGTGTCTGTGCATGTACGTCATTTGCGTACATACATATCTAGAGCAGTCAGGTTTTACTGCGCTAGAGACTCGCCGTTGACCCCTCTCCTGTTAGTCAAAACAGTTTTGCCACGATAGGTCCAGGAGTTGGACTTTGGATGTCAGAGGTGATGAATGTACAAGCCATGGGGGTTATGTTGCAAGGTTGGGTGCACACCTCAACTCATTCCCACTCCTTTTCCCCATGTGGTAAAGCCATCAAGGTATTTATTTCTCTGCTTTCTTCTGGCTCTTTTCCCATCAATTTTGTCAGTTGTCACTCAGTTTTCTATTTTGTTTCTCCTCATAACGTGACACAAAATTATGTCACTTGTCACTCAGTTTTCTATTTTATTTCTCCTCATAATGTGGCACAAAATTATGTCACTTGTCACTAAGTTTTGTAGTTTATTTCTCCTCATAACGTGGCACAAAATTATGTCACTTGTCACTCAGTTTTCTATTTTATTTCTCCTCATAATGTGGCACAAAATTATGTCACTTGTTACTCAGTTTTCTAGTTTATTTCTCCTCATAACGTGGCACAAAATTATGTCACTTGTCACTCAGTTTTCTATTTTATTTCTCCTCATAACGTGGCACAAAATTATGTCACTTGTTACTCAGTTTTCTAGTTTATTTCTCCTCATAACGTGGCACAAAATTATGTCAGTTGTCACTCAGTTTTCTAGTTTATTTCTCCTCATAACGTGGCACAAAATTATGTCACTTGTCACTCAGTTTTCTAGTTTATTTCTCCTCATAAAGTGCCACAAAATTATGTCAGTTGTCACTCAGTTTTCTAGTTTATTTCTCCTCATAACGTGGCACAAAATTATGTCACTTGTCACTCAGTTTTCTAGTTTATTTCTCCTCATAACGTGGCACGAAATTATGTCACTTGTCACTCAGTTTTCTAGTTTATTTCTCCTCATAACGTGGCACAAAATTATGTCACTTGTCACTCAGTTTTCTAGTTTATTTCTCCTCATAACGTGCCACAAAATTATGTCAGTTGTCACTCAGTTTTGTAGTTTATTTCTCCTCATAACGTGATACACAACCGTGACCATATAAATCTAATTTCTCGAACCAATTTACGGGTTTAATTTTTTGTCTATGGCGGTATCATACATTTTCTGTCTGTCCATGATATTATTTACATGCAACAGTATAGGTTCTATATAGCTCTTATCCACTCTTTTTCTCATTGGAATTAACAGCTTTTAAATGGTCAGTGTCCGGGTTAGGCTTGGCGCCTGGTGTTCAATGTTGGGTCAACACCACGAGTTCGGAATCCCAATCCAGGGATTCGATTTCTAACATTCTATTTTGTTACTCATTGACATCGCTGCCAGCTGGATCCATCCATTGCTTGTGGGGATCTCTCACTTAGAGATGTGTGTCTTTAGTATGTGAGCTGTCTATATTAGCTCCTAGCTTATAAGCTGGTGTGGAGCATTCTACTCAAAGTCTGATCTCCATACGGCTCGTGTTGACTGCTTTTGTAACAAGAATGTTCTATTGAAATTGGTATTGTGATAAGGGCAACTGGTCTAGAAATGAAGCTACCACAGGCAGACAGTTAGAGCATTGCTTTGCTCATCCGGGAGCTCCTGCAGCATGTCTTGTTCCAGATATATTGGTGTTACTTTTCCTCTGAAGTAAACTAGGCAGACCGAAGGAGGGATCATGCTGCATAGGCAACGCATGGTCTCTACAATTCAGCCCACATTTTGTGCGATGAAGAATTATAACTCTATTTTACAAACTATCATCTGTCAAGACAGCCAGGTGCTTTCAACAGTCAGTCAATATGATATGCATTGATGAGAATGAAGTACCACGTATTCTACGCAGCGCTTGGACAATCTTCGTTTGTATGAATCGACAGAACAAAGGTGAATGTTTCTAAAACAAAGTATAGTCTACTTCAACTTGTTTCACAATGCATACTCCATATACTTCACATTCTTACACTGGAGTTCGCTGGATTCCACACACTGTTCTACAGTTATATAGAACACTTCAAATAAAACTTACACATTGACACGCGATGTATTCTCGTCATTGCCCTACTTGGGTTCTTGATGTGCTCTCTCTCTCTCTCTCTCTCTCTCTCTCTCTCTCTCTCTCTCTCTCTCTCTCTCTCTCTCTCTCTCTCTCTCTCTCTCTCTCTCTCTCTCTCTCTCTCTCCCTTCCAACTCGAATCCTGTCTTTCTGAGTCTGTTTACGACTTTGGCGTGGACGTATCCCATGTCCCACAAGTCCCCAATATCCCACCTATTCCACATGTCCTACCTATCCCACATGTCCATAATTACCGACCTTTTCCACCTGTCCCATATATCCCACATGTCCCTCATGTCCTACCTATTCCGCTTGTCACACATGTCCCACCTGTCCCACCTATTCCACCTGTCCCACCTATTCCACACGTCCCACCTATTCCACCTGTCCCACCTATTCCACCTTTCCCACCTATTCCACACGTCCCGCATGTTCTGTCTGTCTCACATGTCCCACCTATTCCACTTATTCCACCTGCATCACCTATCCCACATGTCCTCCATGTCCCACATTTTCCACCTGCCCCACACGCCCAACCTATTCTACCTGTCCCACCTGTCCAATATATCCCACATATGCCACCTGTCCCACTTGTTCCACATGTCCAATATATCCCACATATGCCACCTGTTCCACATGCCCCACCTATTAGACATGTCCCACCTGCCCCACATGTCCCACTGTCCCACATGCCCCACCTGGGCCCACACTGTCATCATCGTGAATCATACTACGTTCAGAGCTGACATGCGCCTTCTGTCAGTCCGTTTTCTGTCTGGCAAAACGCTACCTTTGCCACGGCGATTCTTGTTCTAATCTCTGCAAGGCACCTATAATCAGATGTTATGGCTATTCCGAAAAAAGTTATCATATGTTATGTTATATTATACTATGTCGAACGACGTTACTGCACACTGGCTCATCCTCCGATACAGCGAACATCCAAAAGTACCAGTATTCTGTACACTGTTCCCATAAGGCGTTGGTTAGGCATCTCTTTCTCTCGAAGGCAGCTTTGCCGTACCTGACCGGACTTCACTCCGAGATAGTTATAGTTTGTACTCAGAGAGAATCTAACGATACAATCAAATCAGCAACTATCGGGGGCCTCAAATGTGCAAACTGTTGCATACAGTCTGCTTAGCATGAGCGAAACAGAAAGATAGAATTAAAGCAGCAACTGTCTGGAACCAAAAATGTGCAAACTGTCCAATACATCCTGTTTAGATTGAGTACCCCCCCCCCCCCCCCCCCCCCAAACACCTCCTCCCTACCTACCACCCTTCCCCTACTGTCTGGTTGCAGCGACGAAGCCGCCAAAATTAGACACAGTCAAACGCATGTCCAGATATACGGTCCATAATCGGCTTACGTTGACAGAACTTGCACGCGTCGTTAGTTCCTGAGACAGGCCGGCCGCAGATGAAATCAGTCGATTCGGAGGGGGTATAGACGAGTGGCTGTGACAGGGGATCGAAGGCGGAGGACATGAGCTGTGGAATGCAGTCCGGTAATAATGTTTTCACAGGCGAAGAAGGTAGTTTGAGATGAAGATTAATGGGTTGAACAAGCATGTACACAGGCTTGGTGTACTTATATTACAGAGTGTACTGTCTTTGGTATACTTATATTGCAGAGTGTACAGTCTTTGGTATACAGTCTTTAGTATACTGTCTTTGGTGTACATATATTAACATGGTCAGGAGATGTTAGGGGAGAAGGATGTATCGACCTATAGTGGGAAATATCGCATGTCTGCTGGGAATATGTACAATAAAATATCGTGGAAGTAAAAGAGAAAAGAAAATGTTCCATGAACATAGAAGAGAGATGGGTACAATAGAAACATCGTGCAAGTAAAAGAGAAAGAAAAAAGTCCCACGAAATGGAATATTGCTTGGATAGCAAATCCATTACGTGGAAAGTCAGAATCAAAAGCTCACTGTGTGGGCTTCATAAAAGGTGAAAAAATGTCCTAGTGGCACGAAATGAATATTGCTCGGATAGCAAATCCATTACGTGGGAAGTCCGAATCGAAAGCTCACTGTGTGGATGTCATCTGCAGACTACATTCTTCTGCATTCCGGAAGAACAGCCTATGGTGAACGGAAGGCCCAATATACGGAAGTGAGGCTAAGCAGCCATGTGCAGGACGTGACGATTCCTTGGGTGAGCCCAGTACCAGAGCGCTGTGTGTCGGCTCTGCAAGTATGGAAGCCTCCTTGGATTGCGGCGAATGCCCATGGTCTGCCCCTGCCTTCACTTGAGGGCTGACCAGGATATCTTTGGCTGATCTGAATGAGCCAGCTGGGATGGGGGATAACACCACAACAGTGAGAGTCAAACGTCCTAAGAAACCCCCGGGAAGGTTAACCCGGTCAACAAATGCCCTCAGAAGTTGGATGTGTCGGCCTAACGGCGCAAGAACGCAGCTCTGCTGTAAACAGGCACAACGCAATCACGTCCGAAAAAGAAAAAAAAACTCAAGATGAACGCAGAAGAAGAAGAAGAAGAACCATGTGAGCACCCTATTGCAGATGCTACAGAGTCTATCGTTACTCGTCTGTCACCTCTAATCATCTCCTCCACCCGCTGCACGGATGACTCTGTTGCAATCTCAACAGGACGCCCAGATCGGATTTCATCAACAATTTTAGAGCATCCTTGAGAAAATTTTTCTGCCCAGCAATGCACCGCTTTACGGGACAAACATTTGTCAGTATAAACAGGAAGCATTTCCTTATGAATGTCCTTTGCAGGCAGTCCTTTTGCCCACAAAATACGCACAACAGCTCGTGCTCTTTGGTAGCACACTCCGTAAGTACAGTCGTCATTTTGTTAATGCGCTGCACATGCGCAAGAGACGTCTAGCGCCACCTGACGAACGGGAATATAAAGTTCGATGCTGCTGTCACCTAATGACACCAGTAGAAAACACCAACTACATTTATCTGCCATCCCACAGAACTGTGTGACTTACTTATTGACTCGCTTTCGTAGACGAGAAATGAAATAGTTAACTACGCTGGTAGTGTCATAAGCACTGTCGGATACGGGTTTCTTCTTCTTCTGCGTTCATCCGGATTTTTTTTTCCTTTTCGGATGTGACTGCGTTGTGCCTGTTTACAGCAGAGCTGCATTCTTGCGCCGTTAGGCCGACACATCCGATTTCTGCGGGCATTTGTTGACCGGGTTAACCTTCCCGGGGGTTTCTTAGGACGTTTGAATCTCACTGTTGTGGTGTTATCCCCCATCCTAGCTGGCCCATATAGAACAGCCAAAGACATCCTGGTCAACCCTCAAGGGAAGGCAGGGGCAGACCATGGGCATTCCCCGCCATCCAAGGAGGCTTCCATACTTGCAGAGCCATCACACAGCGCTCTGGTACTGGGCTCACCCAAGGAATCGTCACGTCCTGCACATGGCTGCTTAGCCTCACTTCCGTATATTGGGCCTTCCATTCACCATAGGCTGTTCTTCCGGAAACCAGAAGAATGCAGTGTGCAGATGACATCCACACAGTGAGCTTTCGACTCGGACTTTCCGCGCAATGGATTTGCTATCCGAGCAATATTCCATTTCATGCCTCTGGGAGACTTTTGTAACCGACATACCTGTGGTATGAAGTGTGGCAGTCTGAATACTTCTTCATACACCTTTAAATGTCAACCTGTATGCAGTTAAAGTAAGCTGCGGTCAACTTGAGCTTGTTGATATCTCCATAGAGCTTGTCCTCAAATGAAGCAGGTGTGGGCCAAAATATCTTTCTCTGTTCTGCATATATTGGGCAATCCTGCAGCAAATGTTTTGCTGTCATTTTTCCAGTTCGACAATTACATTCATCGGTATCTCCTATCTTTAGTTTATTGAACAAGTGGTATTTCAGCCTGTTATGTCCTGTGCGGAGTCTGAAGATTGCTACTTGTTCTCTTCGGTCGAGTTTGTAATATGCATCATCCTTCTGGTGGCCTGGATGCTCTGATTCCCATTTGGTTCTATAGGTGCTTTTTATCAACCTCTTTGCCTCATTGTAAGTTATGTCTATGTCAGGCTGTGGTAGTCGTCCGCCCTCTTTTGCCAGTCTGTCAGCCTCTTCATTTCCAGGTATACTGCAATGTGATGGGATCCACTGTATTACAACTTTTTTGGATTTCTGGCTTAGACCATGGAGTGCTGCTCTTAGGTCAGCTATTTCTGTGCTGTTATTGCTCTTCAGTATTGAGACACCTGACTTTGCATCTGTGAAGATAGCTATTTGCTTCTCTTTATTTTCCTCCATCAAGAGCATTTCTGCTGCAGTTTTCAGAGCCTCTACCTCTGCTTTGAAGTTACTTGAAAACTTTCCAGTTGCCACTGAATGTGTTTTTTTCCTCTCATTTTTTAAATTTAGGAGAATTCCTCCTCCTCCATTCTCTATTGAATTTTTGGCTGATCCATCTGTATATGCATGGGTCCAATTGCTGCTTGGGTAATGTTCTTTTATGTAGTTTAGGGTTATTTCTCTTCTTTCGGTTTCATGCTGAGTGTTCTTTTTCTCAATACCAGGAATGTTTTCTATCATCTCAGGCAGTTGCTGCTGTCTCCAAGCTGGGAAGTTGTGTGCATAGTAAATGGGCTTGACTGTTGATATGTTAAGTATGGGATCTGCCCTAATCTTTCGTTTTGCAGTTTCTACAAAGTTGCTACGCTTCAGTCTTCCTTTTCCAAAACCATTAAACCTGTTATACATAGGGTGGTCTGTCAATCTTCTAAATTTTTCTGCTTGTTGCTGGGCTCTGCTATCTCTTCTGTCCTGCATTGGTTGTAAACAAGTGATCTTTTCTAGTTCATTAATAGGCGTTGTCTTCAGGCTTCCAGTTATGATTCGCATTCCTTGGTTTTGGACTCTACTTATTTTGTTAAAGTTTGACTTAGCTGCTGTTGCCCAAGCTGCAATGCCATATTCCAGTACTGGCCTCACCCGTCCAGTATATAGCTTCTTGAGAACTTTCTCATCTGCTCCCCACGTTGTACCAGCAAGCTTTTTCATGATTGCCATTCTTTGCCTTGCTCTTGTTCGATTTTTCTCAACCTGTGTTTTCCATGTCAGGCGACGATCAAAGGTGACTCCGAGATAGTTTGGATTTTCTTCATGGCGCAATATTTTTCCATTCAATACCAGCTTAGGTTGCTGAGTTTTATTTGAGAGGGAGAACACTGTGCATGTTGTTTTCTCCTCACTTATCTTCACTAGCCATGATTTTGACCAGTCCTCTAGTGCTAATAGGGCTTGCTGTATTCTGCTGTTAGCTGTACTAATATATTCTTCAGATGTCCATATGGCTAGGTCATCTGCAAAGGATGATGTGTGTACTCTGGCTGGAAAATTTTCCGTGATGTCGTTTATATATGCTAGGAATAATGTTGGTGAAAGAACTCCTCCTTGGGGGACACCTTGCTCCAACAGCATCATTTTGCTGGTTTGTCCTTGTACTTTTGTCCTGGCAGTTCTGTTCTCAAGGTAGTGGCTGATCCATTTGTACATTTTCCCACAAACATGCATTTTTTGCAGTTTTACTTTCAGTCCTTCCTTCCATACTTTATCAAATGCTTTTTCTAAATCTATCCAGACCGCTAGTGTGTGCGTTTTTCTCTTGGAAGGCATCCTCTATTTCCTGAGCTATATAGGTTATTTGATCTTCAGTGGATCTGTACTTTCTGAATCCTGCTTGGTGTGGTGTTAAGAGTTTGTTTTCTTCCAGATGCCATGTTAGCCTGCCATTGATAATGCGTTCCATTAATTTTCCTACACAGCTAAGTAGACTGATAGGTCGATAGCCATTTGGTTCTTCCAGGTCTTTTCCTTTCTTTGGGACTGGTATTAGTATAGCTTCCTTCCATGCCTGTGGGACTATTCCCCTCTTCCAGCTGTAATTTAGGACTGCTAGTAGTTTCTTTTTTGCTTTTGTCCCTAGTACTATTAGCATTTCATTTGTGATTCCATCCTTTCCTGGTAATTTATTCTTTTTTAGGGTATTCATTGCCTGTTCCATTTCTTCCATTGTTAGATTTGCCATCATATATTCTGCTGCTGTCTCTGTATTACTATGATGTATCTGTTTATCTTTGATTGCTTTCTTCTGTTCGGTTGTAATATCAATGTGGTTTGCACTGGCATAGTGTTCCATTAGTGCATTTGCAGCCTTTTTTCCTGTAAGCAAAGCATTTCCTTGTTTAATTGTTATTTGTTTGTTTCTAGGTCCTTCATTGTTCATGGCTTTCACTAGTTTCCATAGTTTGTTTCCATCCCTGTCAAAATTCAGGTTTTCTGTTTTTTCCCTCCAACAATCTCTTGTTGTTTGATTTACTGTTCTTTTATATTTTGCTGAGATGGCTTTGAGAGAGATGTTCGCTTCAATTGTTTGTTCTCTCTCTGCTGTCTTCCTGGCATCTTCAACTTTGTCCTCCAAACTTTGTAGTTCTTCAGTCCAGTATGGTTTGTAATTTTTCCTCGCTCCTCTTGGAATGGACTCAGTGGCTGCCTGTATTATTGCTCTGTTTAGACTTTCCACCATTTGCTTCATGTTGCCATATCGTGTATTTATGTTTTCACAATATTTGTCTGTTAGTGTGGCAAATCTGTCCCAATCTGCTCGTTTGTAATTCCAGCGGGGCAAGGGCTTTTGCTCCTGTGGAACATACTCCATATTCATTACAAGCTTGATTGGTCTGTGGTCACTACCTGCTAATTGGTCCAGCACATGGCGATCGATTTTGTGGAGGATGTCTCCTGTGCAGAAAGCTAAGTCTGGAGTAGAAGTGGTAATCCATCTTCTGGAGTAGAAGCTCGGTGTGTCATCCGCTTTGTTGAGTAGATGGAGATTTGAGTCTATTTCCCAGTCCTCCACTTCATCTCCTCTTTTGTCAGTATCTGGGTATCCCCATCTTTCTGAACGGCTATTAAAGTCTCCGACAATAATGCAATTTGTGTCAGTTATTTTCATGTTTGAGAGTGTAAGATCCTTATCTGCTGGGCTATAAAGATTGTAAATTCTTATTTTCACGTCGTTTATCATTATATCAACACCTATAATTTCTGTTTGGTTGTCAGAGATCACAGATACTTCGCTGCAAGGTATTGTATTTCGTGTAAGTATTAGAACTCCTCCTTTATGTCCTTCGCGGTCGAAACGTGTGGCCTGATATCCCCTGACTGAAAATTTGCGCTTGGCGTTGAGGTGTGTCTCTTGAATGCATGCCACATCTATTCTATCTTTATGAAGACGCTGTGTCAGGGATTCTTTCTTGTTATAAACTCCTTCGGCATTCCACTGTAGTATGTTGAGTGTCCTTGGTATTTGGTCAATAGCTCTTAACCTACTCCTCTGTGCCTTGACTCCACAGCACAGGAGAAGGTGATCACTAGTAGTCATGGGTGGACCCCCTCGAGGCAGGGGGCCCGGCACTATCACCGCCTGATGGGACTTCACGGGATTAGCACCATAACGATTAATTTTCATCTGTGGCATCATGAAATGATAAAGTTACGTTGCACTTCTTTGTCACGCCTGTGACTCAGTACATCCGATTTCAACAAGCATTTTTCGGGATGCTTTCCCTAGCCTTTGACTGTCCCCAGTCTACCTACAAGGCAGCAGGTTTGTGCGTCACTTCGTCTGGTCCCTCTCCCTTGACCTGTCCGACATGGGTGACCCTACCAGTAGCTGTGCTACCGTCGGCATAGCTCTTGGGGTCATTGGAACGCGCAAGCCCCTCTACCTCGTCAAGGTGGACGCACGGTAGAGAGGGTACCTGTGGTATGAAGTGTGGCAGTCTAAATACGTCTACATGCACCTTTAGATGTCAACCTGAATGTAGTTAAAGTAAGCTGTAGTCAACTTGAGCTTGTTGATATCTCCATAGAGCTTGTCCTCAAATGAAGCAGGCGTGGGCCAAAATATCTTTCTCTGTTCTGCATATATTGGGCACTCCTGCAGCAAATGTTTAGCTGTCATTTTACCAGTTCCACAATTACATTCATCTGTATCTCCTATCTTTAGTTTATTGAACAAGTGGTGTTTCAGCCTGTTATGTCCTGTGCGGAGTCTGAAGATTGCTACTTGTTCTCTTCGGTCGAGTTTGTAATATGCATCATCCTTCTGGTGGCCTGGATGCTCTGATTCCCATTTGGTTCTATAAGTGCTTTTTATAAACCTTTTTGCCTCATTATAGGTTATGTCTATGTCAGGCTGTGGTAATCGTCCACCCTCTTTTGCTAGTCTGTCAGCCTCTTCATTTCCAGGTATACTGCAATGTGATGGGATCCACTGTATTACAACTTTTTTGGATTTCTGGCATAGACCATGGAGTGCTGCTTTTAGGTCAGCTAGTTCTGTGCTGTTTTTGCTCTTCAGTATTGAGACAGCTGACTTTGCATCTGTGAAGATAGCTATTTGCTTCTCTTTATTTTCCTCCATCAAGAGCATTTCTGCTGCAGTTTTCAAAGCCTCTACCTCCTGCTTTGAAGTTACTTGAAAATTTTCCAGTTGCCACTGACTGTGTTTTTATCACTCCATTTTTTAAATTAAGGAGAATTCCTCCTCCTCCATTTTTAATTGAATCTTTGGCTGATCCATCTGTATATGCATGGGTCCAATTGCTGCTTGGGTAATGTTCTTTTATGTAGTTGAGGGTTATTTTTCTTCTTTCGGTTTCATTCTGAGTGTTCTTTTTCTCAATACCAGGAATGTTTTCTATCATCTCAGGCAGTTGCTGCTGTCTCCAAGCTGGGAAGTTGTGTGCATTGTAAATGGGCTTGACTGTTGATATGTTAAGTATGGGATCTGCCCTAATCTTTCGTTTTGCAGTTTCTACAAAGTTGCTACGCTTCAGTCTTCCTTTTCCAAAACCATTAAACCTGTTATACATAGGGTGGTCTGTCAATCTTCTAAATTTTTCTGCTTGTTGCTGGGCTCTGCTATCTCTTCTGTCCTGCATTGGTTGTAAACAAGTGATCTTTTCTAGTTCATTAATAGGCGTTGTCTTCAGGCTTCCAGTTATGATTCGCATTCCTTGGTTTTGGACTCTACTTATTTTGTTAAAGTTTGACTTAGCTGCTGTTGCCCAAGCTGCAATGCCATATTCCAGTACTGGCCTCACCCGTCCAGTATACAACTTCTTGAGAACTTTCTCATCTGCTCCCCACGTTGTACCAGCAAGCTTTTGCATGATTGCCATTCTCTGCCTTGCTCTTGTTCGATTTTTCTCAACCTGTGTCTTCCATGTCAGGCGACGATCAAAGGTGACTCCTAGATAGTTTGGATTTTCTTCATGGCGCAATATTTTTCCATTCAATACCAGCTTAGGTTGCTGAGTTTTATTTGAGAGGGAGAACACTGTGCATGTTGTTTTCTCCTCACTTATCTTCACTAGCCATGATTTTGACCAGTCCTCTAGCGCTAATAAGGCTTGCTGTATTCTGCTGTTAGCTGTACTAATATATTCTTCAGATGTCCATATGGCTAGGTCATCTGCAAAGGAGGATGTGTGTACTCTGGCTGGAAAATTTTCCGTGATGTCATTTATATATGCTAGGAATAATGTTGGTGAAAGAACTCCTCCTTGGGGGACACCTTGCTCCAACAGCATCATTTTGCTTGTTTGTCCTTGTACTTTTGTCCTGGCAGTTCTGTTCTCAAGGTAGTGGCTGATCCATTTATACATTTTTCCACAAACATGCTTTATTTTTGCAGTTTTACTTTCAGTCCTTCCTTCCATACTTTATCAAATGCTTTTTCTAAATCTATCCAGACTGCTAGTGTGTGCTTTTTCTCTTGGAAGGCATCCTCTATTTTTTGAGCTATATAGGTTATTTGATCTTCAGTGGATCTGTACTTTCTGAATACTGCTTGGTGTGGTGTTAAGAGTTTGTTTTCTTCCAGATGCCATTTTAGCCTGCCATTTATAATGCGTTCCATTAATTTTCCTACACAGCTAAGTAGACTGATAGGTCGATAGCCATTTGGTTCTTCCAAGTCTTTTCCTTTCTTTGGGACTGGTATTAGTATAGCTTCCTTCCATGCCTGTGGGACTATTCCTCTCTTCCAGCTGTTATTTAGGACTGCTAGTAGTTTCTTCTTTGCCTTGGTGCCTAGTCCTATTAGCATTTCATTTGTGATTCCATTCTTTCCTGGTGATTTATTCTTTTTTAGGGTATTCATTGCCTGTTCTATTTCTTCCATTGTTAGATTTGCCATCATATATTCTGCTGCTGTCTCTGTATTTCTATGATGTATCTGTTTGTCTTTGATTGCTTTCTTCTGTTCGGTTGTAATATCAATGTGGTTTGCATTTGCATAGTGTTCCATTAGTGCATTTGCAGCCTTTTTTCCTGTAAGCAAGGCATTTCCTTGTTTAATTGTTATTTGTTTGTTTCTAGGTCCTTCATTGTTCATGGCTTTCACTAGTTTCCATAGTTTGTTTCCATCCCTGTCAAAATTCAGGTTTTATGTTTTTTTTCCTCCAACAATCTCTTGTTGTTTGATTTACTGTTCTTTTATATTTTGCTGAGATGGCTTTGACAGAGATGTTTGCTTCAATTGTGTGTTCTCTCTCTGCTGTCTTCCTGGCATCTTCAACTTTGTCCTCCAAGCATTGTAGTTCTTCAGTCCAGTATGGTTTGTAATTTTTCCTCGCTCCTCTTGGAATAGACTCAGTGGCTGCCTGTATTATCGCTCTGTTTAGACTTTCCACCATTTGCTTCATGTTGCCATATCGTATATTTAAGTTTTCACAATATTTGTCTGTTAGTGTGGCAAATCTGTCCCAATCTGCTCGTTTGTAATTCCAGCGGGGCAAGGGCTTTTGCTCCTGTGGAACATACTCCATATTCATTACAAGCTTGATTGGTCTGTGGTCACTACCTGCTAATTGGTCCAGCACATGGCGATCGAGTTTGTGGAGGATGTCTCCTGTGCAGAAAGCTAACTCTGGAGTAGAAGTGGTAAGCCATCTTCTGGAGTAGAAGCTCGGTGTGTCATCCGCTTTGTTGAGTAGATGGAGATTTGAGTCTATTTCCCAGTCCTCCAATTCATCTCCTCTTTTGTCAGTATCTGGGTATCCCCATCTTTCTGAACGGCTATTAAAGTCTCCGACAATAATGCAGTTTGTGTCAGTTATTTTCATGTTTGAGAGTGTAAGGTCCTTATCTGCTGGGCTATACAGATTGTAGATTCTTATTTTCACGTCCTTTATCATTATATCAAAATCTATAATTTCCGTTTGGTTGTCAGAGATCACAGATACTTCGCTGCAAGGTATTGTATTTCATGTAAGTATTAGAACTCCTCCTTTGTGTCCTTCGCGGTCGAAACGTGTGGCCTGATATCCTCTGACTGAGAATTTGCGATTGGCGTTGAGGTGTGTCTCTTGAATGCATGCCACATCTATTCTATCTTTATGAAGACGCTGTGTTAGGGAGAGTTTCTTCTTGTAAACTCCTTCGGCATTCCACTGTAGTATGTTGAGTGTCCGGGGTATTTGGTCAATAGCTCTTAACCTACTCCTCTGTGCCTTGACTCCACAGCACAGGGGAAGGTGACCACCAGTAGTCATGGGTGGACCCCCTCGAGGCAGGGGGCCCGGCACTATCGCCGCCTGATGGGACTTCGCGGGATTAGCACCATAACGATTAATTTTGATTTGTGACATCATGAATTAAGTTACGTTGCACTGCTTTGTCAAGCCTGTGGCTCAGTACATCCGATTTCGACAAGCATTTATTCGGGATGCTTTCCCTAGCCTTTGACTGTCCCCAGTCTACCTACAAGGCAGCAGGTTTGTGTGTCTCTTCGTCTGGTCCCTCTCCCTTGACCTGTCCGACATGGGTGGCCCTACCAGTAGCTGTGCTACCGTCGGCATAGCTCTTGGGGTCATTGGGACGCGCAAGCCCCTCTACTTCATCACGGTGGACACACAGCAGAGGGGGGATATGGGTTTGAGTCGGAGCTCATCGCCTGCGAAAGTGAGGGAGAGACTGGCCACCTATTCCTTCGTGCATCCATGCCTACGAAATGTGATGTCGTTTTCTCAATACAGACTCGTAGCGGGAAAATGCTTCAAGGCAAATTATTAATTACTAGCTGACCCGGCCCGGCTTCGCCCAGTCCCTGGAAGGGATCTATCTATCTGTCAGTCTGTCTGTCTGCTTGTTTGTCTGTCTGTCTGTCTGTCTGGCCCGCCCCGGCTTCACCCAGTCCCTGGTGGGGAGCATCTCATTTAATTCATATAAGTAGTCATTTAAGCTCCCGTTCCCGACTATCTGTCTGTCTGTCTGTCTGTCTGACCCGGCCTCACCCAGTCCCTGGTGGGGAGCATCTCATTTAATTCATATACGTAGTCATATAAGCTTCCGTTCCCGACTATCTGTTTGTCTGTCTGTCTGTCTGTCTGTCTGTCTGTCTGTCTGTCTGTCTGTCTGTCTGTCTGACCCGGCCCGGCTTCACCCAGTCCCTGGTGGGGAGCATCTAATTTAATTCATATACGTAGTCATATAAGCTCCCGTTCCTGACTATCTGTCTGTCTGTCTATCTATCTGACCCGGTGTGGCTTCACCCAGCTCCTGGCGGGGAGCGTCTCATTAAATTCACACAGTAACTTAAAAGAATGTCCTTCCACACACCATCCATTATTTTTAATGAAAACTGTTTTTAATCACCTACATGACTGTAAATAACTTCTTTAAGCATAAAATGATGAGTTACAATGTTATGCATTAAGCATTATTTTTATGAAAACTTTGAAAATGCCTTAAAGGTTATATCATTATTTATTATAACTCATATGCCCAAAAATAACTATAGACAAAGAGTTTATAAATCTTTGAAAGCGATGCAACAATATGACTATAAAGTATATAGAAATGTTATTAAAAGTTATGCCCCTTGAAATAACTTTTCTAGAGTTAAGTCCCCTTGCTATATAGAAATATATAATGAAAAATGAAATATTACATTTTAATAAGTAAGTAGCCGGAAAAAAAAACTAAAAAACTATGACAGAAAGTTGCACAGGAATGAAAGGAAAACGTGTAGAAAATTTCATCTCAATCAGATGGACCGTTTGCGAACGCATAAAGAACGGACGGAAATACATACATTGTGTTTTATATATATAGACTATTATAGAAGAGATAAAGATGACGCAGAAGAAGAGAAGAAGTTGATGAAGAAGAAGAAAACGAAGAGGAGGAGGTTGATGCGAAGAAGACAGTTAGCAGCAGCAGCAACAACTGCAACGCCGCCATTGGCGACAAAAGCGGTGAGGAAGAAGGGGACAGAAAAGAAAAAGACGAATAAGGAGGTGAGAGAGCATACAAAGAAGAAGAAGAAGAAGAAGAAGAAGAAGAAGAAGAAGAAGAAGAAGAAGGAAGAAGAGGATAAGAAGAGGAAGAAGAAGAAGAAGAGAAGGAGGAGGAGGATCAGGAGGAGGAGGAGGAAGAGGAGGAGCAAGAGGAAGACAGAAATAGAGGAAATGAAAGAACATAAAATAAAAGAATAAAGAGATAATAAAGAGGAAGCTTCTTCTTGCCTAGAGAGACGACAGTGGAAGGTAAACTCTATGGACCGCTGTGTGAACTGAAAAAGACAGTTAAATTCATACAAGAGACCACATTGCAGTTACAAACATATTCCAAGCGAACGAAAGAAGAAGAAGAAGGAAGCTTAAAATGATAGACTGACGTTACAATACAACTGGAACAAGAGATTGAAAAGCCAAAGGAGACGAAAACAGACGAAATCATAGACGAAAACAAAGACAAAAACTCAGACTAAAATAGAAGAGAAGACGAAAGAAAATACAGACAAAAACACAGAAGAAAAGATAAAACTGAAAAAAAAAAACTGACAATGGCATGAATGAGGGCGCACAAACATAAAAACGGAAACTGCACTGAAAGTTGCGGTGAGGTGGAAACTATTCAGCGGGCAAGGAATCGATTTTTTCTTGATTGACAGTTTTTAAATATACCGGGAGGATATTTTTCTGCAGGTGGGACAATTTTTTGTTTTTTACCCGTCAAGTTTTGACAGTGAGAACAAAATTAGCAGAAGATAATAAAGCCGATCACTAAATCCAAGTCTGTATCTAAATGCCGTTGAAGCAAAGTGAATTATTCATTTTCTATATTAAAGTCATTTGCATTTCGTTCAGAGGAGTTACATTGAGGTGAGTTGAGTTGAGTTCAAAACCGATATCACAGCACTCGGGACATCCTCATATGCGCTCCGTCCTCATCTGCAATAGCCAGCGAAGAGTTCAAATAGTAATAGTACCAGTAGCCCCTCAGCCGTGTATCCACCTTATCGAGGTGGAGGAGTTTGAGTGTTTCCAATGACCATAAGAACTATGCCGACGGTTAGCATAGCTACTTGTATAACCTAACTATAACTGGTAGAACACAACTGGTAACAACTCAACTGGGGTGACGTTTTCTACTGTCTATTCTATGAACATAATACACTTGATTTACACAAGCAATTGTAAAACGAACTTATAAACACAACACCACTACTCTAACAATATAGTAGCGGCACAATCTATGGCCATAGCTGCTTGCAACGGGACCAGGTCCACACTTGACCGTGGCCCAACACCGAATTTCGTTCAAGGCGACTCCCAGCATTTTTCACCCTTAGTGAAAAGTGATCACTGGCGAGTCACCTTTCACGGTCTAGAGTACAAACTAGACTTTCCTTCTGAAACAATGCCATGACCTATGACACTGTTAAATCTCGTCATGGCAGTAGGGTCTCCCATCTCAGACAGGTCAAGGTATAGGAACCAGACGAAGAGAGACACACCTGCTGACTTGTAGGTAGACTGGGGACAGTCAAATGCTAGGGAGAGCACACCCGAAAAATGCTTGTCGAATCGAATGTACTGAGCCACAGGCTTGACAAAACATTGCCACGTAACTTAATCCATGATGGCACAAATTACAATAAATCAGTATGGCGCTAGTCCCGCGAAGTCCCATCAGGTTGTGATAATGCTGGGCCCCCTGTCTCGTGGGGGTCCACCTATGACTACTGGTGGTCACCTTCCCCTGTGCTGTGGAGTCAAGGCACAGAGGAGTAGGTTAAGAGCTATTGACTAAATACCCCGGACACTCAACATACTACAGTGGAATGCTGACGGAGTTTTTAACAAGAAAGTCCCCTTAACACATCGTCTCAATAAAGATAGAATAGGTGTAGCAATGCATTCAAGAGACACACTTCAATGCCCATCACAGATTCTCAGTCAGAGGATATCAGGCCACACGTTTCGTCCGCGAAGGACACAAAGGAGGCGTTCTAATACTTTCACGAAATACAATACCTTGCAGCGAAGTATCTGTGATCTCTGACAACCAAACATAAATTATGGTGTTGATATAATGATAAAGGACATGAAAAGAAGAATTTACAATCTGTATAGCCCAGCCGATAAGGAACTTACACTTTCAAACATGAAAATAACTGACATAAACTGCATTATTGTCGGAGACTTTAATAGCTGTTCAGAAAGATGGGGATACCCAGATACTGACAACAGAGGAGATGAAGTAGAGGACTGGGAAATATACTCAAATCTCCATCTACTCAACAAAGTGGATGACACACCGAGCTTCTACTCCAGAAGATGGCTTACCACTTCTCCAGACTTAGCTTTCTGCACAGGAGACATAGCCGGCTGCTTGGCAAAGGAGTTGCGGACGCAGTTCGTAATCCCGCATATCGCGTTCGAAACACAGCTGTGAGCGATTTGGCAGAAGGCCGCCTTGAGTTGGGTTTTTATAAAATGGTATGAGTGCCGGTAGTTCAGAAAGCGATGGCAAATTACTGAATGTAATTGTCAGCGTCTTAGATAGCTCGTGTAATTTGGTTCAACTGACAGGTTACACATGTACAAGAAATCGTCACATCAATGTGTATAGTAATCTATTTAATACATTATATCAATGTGCACAACAACATTACACTTATAACGATAATATCGCACAACGCTCCGTAATTCTCTCGCGCGTTCACAATTCGAGAATCAGCTCACACTCTAGCACACAGGCTAATCATTGCCACAATCACTCGCATTAGCAAAACACTAGTATCATATATTCGGGTCACTCTTGCTCTCTCAAACAGTCAGACATCCTCCCTCAATCACAGTCTCGTCCCATCTCCCGCTTCTTGCTCAGACCAGTCGTCACGTGGTGCTTGACCTCGTGCCGTTGGTGATAGTCGTGCTGGGTTACGTTTCTCGTCAATAATGATGTCGTCCTGTCTTTCAACCGTCTGTTGATGGTGGGCGTCCTACGTCGTACCCTCCAAGGTTAAACTATCCTGTCATTCAAGGGCATAGTCCTGTCATTCTACCCCATGTCCTGTCTATACATGGGCAGTAGTCCTGTCCACTCTACCCGTACTCTACCCCTGTCCTATCTCTGTCCTCTGTCCTCTATGTCCTACCTTTAGGATCCTGACATTAATCTTGCCAAGAAATAACAAACAACTCCACATATGCTGGGGTTGACTGCAACGTCCTGTAAAGGATATGCAACTAACTTTAACTTCATTTTCCCACAATCGGTTTCTGAGTTATGGATGTTTATACGAGCAAACATTTGTGAACGAACTATAAATACCTCCCTCTATGCAACGATTCGAATCGAACCAAGTAACTTTAAACGCGAGAAGAACACTATATTCTCTCACTCACGCCTTACATTGAAAGATATTTGAACCCACGGTTTCTCCATATCATATATTAGATTCTACTCGGCACCTTCCCCACAAGGTCCTAGTTAACATTATTTTATCTCTACGATCCCTTACATACATCTAGATACGCCCCTGAACCACACCTAGCCGACTGGAGCGGACACTACCGACGGCCATACTCCCGCGCCGTCTATGTATCAACAGCTACACGCCACTAGGGAATGCCGTAGTTGTACATGCATCTATCAGGTTATCTAGTACCAAGATCTAATCGAGAGCCTGTATTGATTCATCAGCGAGCCCTGGACACGCTACAGAAAATTAGCAGCTTCAATCAATCGAGCAATGCTCTTTTCTTCTGTCTCTCTCTCTCTCTCCTCTACCACCCCCACGTCTCTTTGCAATACAAAGCTTCCGTTGTATTTTATTCACTCGCCAGCGGTCTAGTTAATTTTAAATTTGGAGTCATTCATGGTTGTTTTCCCCATTCTTGCGTGGTGTGCTGTTTTCAGATTTCATTTTATGTGTTTTTATTTCCCCAACTTGTCTTGGACGCTACCATTCAATCATTATCATCATTGTCTGCCATGTCAATAAGCGTGGGCAGTCATGTTTCGCCATCTCACACGATCACCACAGTTATGGATCAGCTCTGTGTCTGTCCATGGTATTCTTTTAATCACCTCACAGTTATACTTTTCTACGCCTACATATTCACTCAGTCACCTCCTCAGTTACTCATCATCAAGTACCGTGCCGACTGGCGTAGGCGTTCATGACTCTCCACAGATCTCGGTCTTTGGTTTTCTGGATCAACTCTGCCGATGATATTCCTCCATGCCACCGTCGCAATCCATCCAGCATCATTTCTCGTGGTCTGCCTCTGCCTCTCTTCCCCTCGATCTTTCAGGTTGTCATGATTTTCTCCAGTGCCTCTCTTCTCATCACATGACCCACAAAAAATGCTGTTTGTATCTTTCTTATTGTTGTATATAATATTGTAGTTTCGTTAGCCTCATTAAGGCATTCGTTGTTAGTTAATTTGGCTGTTCAAGGAATTCGCAACATTCGTCTAAGGAACCACATCTCTGTTGCTTCAAATCTCTTCCTAATTTGTTCATTTACTTTCCAAGATTCACAGCCATACAGAAAAACAGGTTCTATATAGCTCTTCAGCACTCTCTTTCTTACATTCAATGATAGTGACTTATTGCATAAGATATTCTTCATTTTCTGAAATGCAACCTTTGCTTGCCCTATTCTGATCTTGATCTCTGTTGTACATCTTCCATCTGATGTTATAAATGTCCCTAGATTTTTAAAACTATCCACTTGGTGAATAATTTTCCCTTCTATCTCTATTTCACATTTGGGTGTCACCTGTTTCTTTGATATCACCATTGTTACTGTTTTCTTGATATTCAAGGAGAGTCCTTTCTTTGGACTCTCTGTTACCACAATGCCCAACAATTGTTGTAGATCTGCTGCATTATCCACTATCAATACTGTGTCATCTGCATAGCGTATATTATTTATATTATAACCTCCAAATATTATTCCTGGCTTTTCTTTGATCTCTCTCATTATTACTTCGCTATAGAGGGAGAAGAGATCCGGTGACAAAACACATCCTTGTCTTACTCCCAACTTTATGTGTTCATAATTTCCTTCTTTATTTCCCATTCTAATTGCTGCTATTTGGTTGCAGTAAATATTTTTTTATTATTCTGAGATCTTTCCCATCAATGTTAATATCTTCCAACATTTTAATCATTTCATCATGTTTTACTTTATCAAATGCCTTAGTATAATCTATGAAGCACAAATATATGTCTTTCTTTGTCTCTACTGATATTTCTAATGTTATGTTTTGCATATATTTTACAGGAAATCGCTGTCAACACCAGCATCTTTCAGCTGTATGTTGATTTCTTGGCAAGATTACGCTCAGTAGTTTGCAATTGCTTTCTGAGCGGCCTGCATTCACCTACTCCGTAATTTACCGACCCGATTCGAACCACTGCTGATTCTCACCTTCGTCACGTTACTTACAAGAGTATACGAGATTACGGAGAAAAGTTGCTAACCTCTAAGTCAGGAAGCCGGCGATCTTTCTAATACTGTTCGTAATATGTATATTGCATTGTTTGTACCTTTTCCTTCCACAAGTCCATACTGTTCTTCACTAATTTCCATTTTTATTTTCTTCATTGTTCATCTCATTATAATTCTGAGTAGAAGCTTAGTGACATGATTTATGATGTTAATCGTACGTACATCTCCGCATTCAATTTCTCCTGGTATTTTTGGTATAGCTATAAATACAGATTTCAACTTGCTTGGTATATATCCACTGCTATAAATATCATTTAAAAGTTACTACTCCTACATATTCACTCAATCACACCCCTTCCCCCCACAGTTATACTTTACTATTCTTACATATTCACTCAATCACCTCCCAGTTAGTAATTCATGGAATGTAACAGATAAATACAGCTGCACACATACACATACAGATAGAGGCAGACAGATAAACAATCAGACAGTCAGAGAGAGAGAGAGAGAGAGAGAGAGAGAGAGAGAGAGAGAGAGAGAGAGAGAGAGAGAGAGAGAGAGAGAGAGAGAGGAGACGGAAAAAAGCAATAACCATGTCTAAACAGGACATTTAGCAGCACAGCAAATCCCAGCCCTGCTCCAGTGTCATGGTTCTGCCATAGAACACCACGAAACTGACACCCGGATCCATTCGACTGGCCTGGACTCCCGACCTCACCACATATTTCATCCCAGGAGCTGTCTTCCACGATGGCCAGACGCGATTTCAGCATCCTCGGCGTGCATCATTAGTTATTCATGTCGCGGCAGCAAGGACAAATCTTTGCACTGGTGGATATCTTCTATCAGATCTCACAGACATCGATAGTCTCCACTTAGTCTTGCAGCCAGACAGCAGAAATTCATCACCCGAGGTTTTTGCTTTCAGTTGCAGACTTGTGGTTCTCATACTGGCAAGCGTGCAATACGGACTAGAATAGCCGGTGCAGGCGAGACTCCGATGCTAGCCCAATTACGTGAACTGGGGGGAGAAGACATGGTTAGGCACGCCAATGTCGCATAGAGGGAGATTAAAGTAAAATGTTAGTTGCACATCCTTTACAGTCAACACCAGCATGTTTTGTTTTTGTTTTTGTTGTTCTGATCTCTTAGGCAAGTTTACGTTCTGTAGTTTGCCATTGCTTTCTGAACTACCGGCATCCTATAATTTCGTTAAAAAAACCAACGCAAGGCGGACTGCTGCCAAATCGCCCGCAGCTGTGTTTCGAACACGGGTATGCAGGATTACGAACTGCGCCAGTAACCTCTTCGCCACGGAGCCGACATAGAGGGAGATACTAGAGGGATACTGCAGAGTTTAGTTGGCTGGATTGGTTAGCGCTGAGATAAAGGAAGTGGTCGAATAATATTCACGTCCAGAAGACATCATCTACACAGATGGGCCAGTGAAGAGCGGCACAAGGCCATTGTTGGTTTACAAAGCACAACAGATGAGGAGAACATAAGAGGATCGACTTTGTTGTGCTAGGTTTTATCGCCTACTCCGGATCAGTTGGACTAAAATGTTGACTTCTCGTCCTTGACTTGGGAACGTAAATTACAAGTACCTTATAAGTCGGAGTGGGTTCGCGTCATGGAGAAGGCACTGGTAATAGGGAAAGCTAATCCACACGCGAAAATTCAGTCTAGTGCTACCGGCTAGTGCTACCAGAAGTAGCGTGTGTGGACCAAATTTGAGTTCAAAGTGAGGAGAGCAAAAAAACATTAGGTATTCAAAGGGCGCCGGCTTCGTGGCTTAGAGGTTATGACTTTTCTCCGTAATCTCGTATACTCTCGTCGGTAACGTGATGACGGTTCAAATCAGCAGTGGTTCGAATCGCATCGGTAACTTACGGGGTATGTGAGCCGGCCGCTCAGAAAGCAATGGCAAACTACTGAGCGTAATCTTGCCAAGAGATCAACATACAGCTGAAAGATGCTGGTGTTGACAGCTAAGTCCTGAAAAGGATATGCTAAAAAAACAAACATTGAAAGGTTTCACTTACCATCAGGCAAGCTGTCACCGTGGGCGTCCGCCACTGATGGAAGAGACATAGAAGTCCTCTCAGAAATAATTCACTATCATGACGAGTTGGGGCGCTTAGAATTCCAGTGCGTTGATGGCGAGTTAGGGCGTTCAACCTCTCATCATCATGTGCCATGCGATAGGCGTGGGTGGTCATGTTTCGCCATCCCACACGATCGCCAGAGTTCTGCATCAACTCTGTGTTCTTGTCTCGATTATTCAGTGTGGACAAGATATCTAGATATTTATCTCTCTGCCTTCCCCTTGTTCTTTTCCCCTCAATCTTGCCAGTTGTCACCAAGCTCTCTAGTTTGCTTCTTCTCATAATGTGACCAAACAATCTTGACTATATCTAATTTCCCTAATCAGTTTACATTTTCATTTGCTTATTGTAGGACTTGCTGATTGTTTTTTTTCCCCTGTCCATAGCATTCTTTGCAATCTCAGCTTGTCTGCTCATTGTCCACGTTTCACATCCGTAAAAAGTACATGTTCTTTTTTTTCATATCCTTTACAGGACATTGCAGTGTACACCAACATTTTTCAGCTGCTCTTGATGTCTTGGCAAGTTTACGTTCAGTAGTTTGCCATTGCTTTCTGAACGACCGGCTCACATACCCCCGTAAGTAACCAACAGGACGAGATCCGCTGCCGAATCTCGCGCACCTACGTTTCGTACGAGAGTATACTAGGGATTACGAACAACGTCCTTAACGCCTACGCCAGAGAGACCGACATGTTCTATTTAGCACTTCAATAATCTTTTTTCTCTTTGCGATTGATATAATTTTATAGGTCAGTAGTTTTCCTTCTTACAAAAAATGACCTTCGCCTTAGTGATTCTTGATCCAATCTCTTCAAGACACCTCCCATCAGTGGTTATGACTGTTCCGAGATAGTTGTACTTGTTTAAGAATATTCCAATTTAATTGTATATTACATTTGGGGTATTTCTTTCTTCTTAAAAATGATTATTATCTATGCCTTGTCAAAATTTAATTATATACCCTGTTTGTTCATTATGTACAATAACCGTATCTACTAAATGTTGCAGATTCTGTTCGTTGTCTGCAATCAATGTTGTTAAATCTCTACAATTAATAATGTTCCTCTACAATCAATATTTTTCAATCCCTACAATAAATACTATTCAATCTTTACAATCAACACTGTTCAGTCTCTATACCGGTATTAAGATTGTACTTAAACATTGGCTTCTCGTTCAGAAAAGTTCACGGAACGTAAAATTGCCTACAAAATCATCCAGGGTTTGACGACAACGTCCTGTAAAGTACACGCAACATGTTTTAAAGGGGTGGAAGTGGACGTGAATCAACGCCCACCGAACACAGACAAAGGCACTAACCGTATCGCCACTGGACATGGACATCTAAACGATCGCTAATACGAGGGGGATTCACATGGATACCCCAAAAGTGTGACAGAAATGACAATAACCATGCCATTATCTTGTAACCTGTCAATATTGTTGCTAAGGATGTAAAATATGTGAAACACGATGTCGACAGTTTAAAGATGGCCGCCGCCACTTTTGACATGTACCAAAGAGGAGCAACGTTCTGTTATCCATTTTTTGATGAGTGAAGGGGATGAAACCTATAAAAATGAATTAAGGTCCATTATCGTGATGCATGCCTGTCTGTCCAGCAAGTGTATGACTGGAGTAGGAAGTGTCGCGTGACTTCAGTGACAGACTGTTCAAGACCGGGTCAGGGACACCAAGCAGTGACCCCAGAGTGGAGTTTCTACAGGAATCTAAGCAGTTTATCGGCGCTGGGGGTCTTGCATTGAACGCAGTGGTGACTTCATCGAACAATGATAAATTTGTTCTTTACTTTTTCAGAATATATTCACACAGAAAAAAAAAAAAACAACATCTAAGGTATTCATTTGAATACCCCATAAAGATGAAAATGACAATTGAAAAGTTAGCACACATAAACAAGAGGCTCTGATAACAATCTATTCAACGAAGGCCCAGATTGAGATTGTGCGAAAGCACGTCTTGGTTTTTGAGCCGTGGCTCCGAGTATGACGTTGCTCTCTCTGAGATCACAGATAGAACCGTTCTCTGTTTGTCTAGGGGGTGTTGTCACAGTTGGGCCGTGTCTGACTTGCAGAAGCAGTCCTTTTGATCTGGGACATGAAATGGTGTTAGCGCTTTGTTGTTGTCGCTTGTTGTTATAGAGGAGTCGGCATGTCGTGAACACGATTGTTACGCTGAGAATACCAGCGCTGTAATGGGAGGAAAGGTATTATGATAGGGAAATCGATACTATAATGGGGGAATTGGACTAGAATAGTGGAATCGACACTATAATGGGGGAATCGTCACTATAATGGGAGAATCGGACTATAGAAGGGGAATCGACACTATAATGGGGGAATCAACTCGATAATGGGGGAATCTAACTCTAATGGAATAATGGACACTATAATGTGGAATCAACATTATAATGGGAGAGAGAATCTACACTATAATGGAGGTATCAATACTAAACGGGGAGAAATCGATACTATAATGGGAGAATCGACAGTGTAGTAGGAAAATCAAAACTATAATGGGGGAATCGACACTATAATAGGAAAATCGATATTATAATGGGGTTATCGACACTATAATGGAGGAATCAACGCTATAATGGTGCCATGAACCAAAGAGGGTTAATGAAGAAAGTAACGGTTATGAGTTAGATTCACTTCACAGGGCCTGAGAGAGAGAGAGAGAGAGAGAGAGAGAGAGAGAGAGAGAGAGAGAGAGAGAGAGAGAGAGAGAGAGAGAGAGAGAGAGAGAGAGAGAGAGAGAGAGAGAGAGAGAGAGAGAGAGAGAGGAGAGAGTTAACTTTCTAGTGAGGAAAATCAGGAATTGAAAATAACTCACAGAACAGTGAACAAAGACGCTAAGGTAACGAGCAACCATCGGCCGCCATGAGCTATTCACCAACCATCACGTGAATATGACGTGTACAAGTGCCGAGAAACTGGATTTCAACTCCATTCGGCCGAGGACCGTGATTGTAGTAACATTGTAACATCTCAATTTACAAGTAACATTGTGTTATTTCTGATGATATTTTCTCAAGGAATGAACTAATGAATTTTCGAAAGACCGACAAAATTTCAGTCAGACTTTACAGCCATGAAAGGTGACGAGTAAATATTGACAACTTAATGAAGAGAAGTCAGCCTTGTGTGTGTGTGCAGCTGTCACGAAAAAAACTGCAGTTTAATGATTCCTTGATAACTTACATATTAAAATACAAGGAAGGAGAAGGGTTAACAATCGTGTACTTCATTCTGAGAGGAGGACGAATAAAAGATCATTGACCGACACAGATATGAAAATAGGATACAGGTGTTCGCAGAGTCATTGCCTGACGATCGGAACGGACACGAAGAAACGGGACGATCGCGCTGGGGACACACGACCGGAGAAAACGATCAACGAGTGAAGTTGCTTTGAAGTATTCGCGTACGGGGAAACTCAGGGAACAGCGTAACAGCGAATGAAACGAGCAACTAATCACTACGTGAATTCACCGCCTTGTGATGTACAGGATACGTCAAGATGCGACTGTTGATGTATGGACATCCAACAATCACGGAAGAACGGGAGACCCAATATAAATAGTAGCAACTGGGGTTGCTAGTTAGTGTGTGTTCCAAACTGGGCTGAATGAGATATGCTCCTGAGTGGGGAAAGAAATACACGTCCCTAATGGTTTAAAGAAGAGGGGATATTAGTGTGTTATTCGCTAGTGTATTTCGATTCCAGGAACATAAGTGCATATATAAGGTTCAAATCCCCCTATTGAAATCAGAGAAGAGATGAAGGTTACTGCACTTGAGCAAATAAAGTACCTACTTAGAACCAACAAGAACATAGACATGTTTTAATATGAAGAAGTGATAACTTAACGTCAAATACAGAACACTGTATGCTCAAACGAATATACAACTAAAACCCTTAAAAGGAAAAGACGTTAACCTGTGGCAAGCAGGGATACTTAAAACTGCGTGCAATTGCACTGTGCCGAAACATTAAACTGTATTAACAATAGAAATGGTGTAGAACATTCATAGTAACTCTAGACAATGTTGGATAGTGGCGGTGTGTATTCAGAGGTGGATTATAATACCGTCCAAATCGGGAAATATATGAACTTCAGTGACTTACCAAATCGGATTATTTTCTGGTGATAAGACATTGAACAGTTGTTTTCTTCAAGAATTGGATTAAGTCCAGACTCAAGCAGGAGGAGATCATTCAGGGTGAGATCACTAAATTTCTGTGTGTGCTGTCCTGTGTTTTGGCCGACAGAAGAGGCGAGAAGAACTACGGTACATACGAAGTCAACCGTCCTATCTTGCATTCACCCTAGTAGACAATACCAACTACATATACACAGTCCATACATACAACAGACATAGTTTTTATTAATAAATCTTTTATTTATCGTTGAAAGGAACTGTTGTCGGAGTATGTGTTGAGGGAATAACAGAGAGAGTGAAAGAAATAGATATATGGAAGGGAAGACAGAAGGGAGGAGTGTAGACAGAAGTCAGTCAATAATCCCAATAGATAATAAGTTTGAAGATGTGCTTGTTGATTCCACATTCCTCCCGGGAAAACAAGTGACATAATTGGTGGAGCAGCGGAGTACTTACATAATACCCATATGACCTGGAGGCATAACAGGGCATATGCATAGAGGGGTACCTGCATATTGGCACAGGCATAGCGGAGTACCTGCATGTTGGGACATACTGATTGGAATAAATATAAGTATACATTGATGACTTTTAATGGAAGGACGTCCATTGGATATATGGTGCCATTACATTTATGGTAGAAACATTTCATTAATGCTGGTGACTTTACAGTGAGAAAGTTCCAGACAGGGTGAATGTGGATAGGTGGTAAGACACATTACATACCTAGTCACACGGTCACACGTCTACATAAGTCTTTATCCTATATCTCCTCTTGTGGATGAGAGAGTGGTTGTGATGTACTGTGTGGTGTTGTAGACATTATTATATTAGATATACATAGGGGAAAATGATATAGGTTCTAGGTAGATTATCTGTTTATAGGAAGGACTTCTTTATTGCTTGAGGTGTCTGTATTCAACTTGCTGACTTACCTGATTTAACTATGGCAACTCCTAAAGTAACTACAGCCGAACTGAGGGCCAACGGGGAGGCAATTGGTTTAGCTGGTTCGGAACTAACTGATTACATACAGGAACGAGAGAGGGAAATTCGTCAAGCGGAAAGAGAAGATCGGAAGGCCGAGTTGGAATTGAGAAGAATAGAGGTGGAGACCAAACGAATGGAAATGGAACAGGAGACCAAGCGACTGGAAATGGAACAGGAGGCCAAGCGAATGGACAGGGACCAGGAGACAAAGAAACTGGAAATGGAACAGACTGCCGGGAGACAAGAAATGGAACATGAATACCGCTTGAAAGAGTTAGAACTCAAGACACAAACTAAGGGTGAAATAGATGCAGCAGAAGGAAGTTCATCTTCACCTGGGGCAACCCACATGATTGGACAGGGTTACCATGCCATGAAGTTTCCCTTGGCGGTCTTTGATGAAAGTAAAGAGAAGATATACCAGTTTTTGGATCGGTTCGAGGCCATGGCAGTCGCTATGGGACTGGATAGAAGCCGATGGGCTCTTAAATTATCCCAGGCTTTACGTGGTTCGGGCTACGAGGTCTACACACGCCTACCACCAGGACATGAAAATCAGTATGAGGAATTGAAAGCCGCTTTGATGAAACATTATGAAGTCACAGCACAAACGTATCGGAAGAAGTTTAGATCGTCTAGACGAGAGCCGGGAGAACTATTCGCCGCCTACAGTCTGAGGCTGAAATCCTATCTCCGGAAATGGATGGACTTGGCAGAATTCAAGAGGGATTATGAGAGTCTCGAAGAGATGATGGTGGTCGACCAGATGCGAAAGCAAATGTCGAAACCTCTCAGAACCTTCTTGGGAGAACAAGGGGCGGAACGGATTGATGTTGTTAATAAGCTGGCGGAACGATTCGTAGAGGTACATGGGGAGGCTGCGGAACTCAGTATTCAAACCAAAGGTCAGGAGAAACAAGAGAAAAAGAAACCTAAGAATTGGGAAGGAGAAAAAGTGGAACCTTATATAAAGCACACAGAGGAGAGTTCAGAGAAGGTGAAGGAAGGAAACCAGAACACCTCGAATTCTCCAGCGAAACGAAAGTGGTCCGAGAAGTGGTGTTCATTCTGCAAGGTGCCATCTCATAACACGATGGACTGCAGATCGAAACCTAAAAGTTCTTACTTCGCAGCATGCAAAGTGATTCCTACGACGGTGATCACAGACAAGGCTGAGGTCGGCGAAGGAGCTAGGAACAAAAAGGACACACGGAAACCTTGGAAGGGAAAATGGTGCACACACTGCCAGTCGAAAACACATAATAATGTGGACTGCAGATGCAAGGCAGAAGACGCAAATTGCATAACCAACCTCGAGGAATCAAAAGAGGAAGGCAAGGAAACGGTCAAGGAGATGGAAGACACTCAGGACCAAGAGAGACCACCTGTGGTTGAACTGATTGAAGTAAATGGCCAACAGGTTGCTTGTCTCTACGATACAGGTTTGGATGGGGAAGCTGTGATAGACGCCAGCTTGGTACGCCCAGACCAACTTACAGGGGAGACCATAGAAATTCAGCCGGCAATGAGGAGTGCTGTTACCATGACGCTGCCAATCGCCAAGGTGGAGATTAAATCCAGGTACGTCACGGGCATTATTCCAGCTGCTGTATTATCTGACTCCTTATTTCCCATGATCATTGGCACGAAATATGTCTTTTTGGGGATGCCCAAACAGCCAGCCCACAAGGGAAAAGTAGTTAGTGGATCTCAAGGGAAGGAAAAAGAGGCAGAGACACTATGCGACAACTCAGGGATAGGAGAATTGCATACTGCCCAGAGGAAGGATACTACGTTGCGTCCTTGCTACAGGAAGCTGCAAAGAAGTGCTGAGCCACCAGAACGGGGACAGCACTTTCTGAAGAATCGACTACTCTATCGGAGAGCTGGGAGGGGAGATAACCTGCACGAGCAGTGGGTGGTTCCAGAGACCCACCGTCCTCACATTCTTCAGAGTGGACACATCATAGGCGAGAATCGACATATGGGTGTCAGAGAGACCTTGCAGCAAATTTCCGGCCATTATTGCTGGCCAGGAATGACCGGAGATGTACGCCGGTGGTTGAAGTCTTGTTCGGAGTGCCAGAGCGCACCACCCAACAAGCGGACTTAGAGTAACATAGCTCTTAAAGTGGAAGACAAAGTGGAAGTGTGGAGTCCAGCAGAGACCAATATACTTCAAGTAGGATGGAAAGGACCTTATCCTGTGGAAAAGGTGGTGTCCAAGAACATCTACAAAATCCGGATCGGGGAAGAGCAGAAAAATCTCCCTAGGCATCTCATTAGGAAATGTGAGGAGAGATCCGGGAGAAAAGCTTCGCACTTTATGGTGATGGCAGCCATTGGGACAAAGGTTACCAGTCCAGACGAAGACCAGAGATCGCCAGTACAACATGGGAGGGCCTATGGGACAGTACGTGATAGGTCAGAATTACCCAACGACGGGAGGAGGGAAATCGCACGTCAGGGAAAGGACAAGAGGGAAACCTGCAATAGTAACCAAGTTCAAAAGGGGTGGGTAACGTCGGGAAAAGCGAGAAATACCCCGGACTTCAACCGAAGATTGGCTGACCAGATACAATATCGCCCAAGATGGTCCTGGAAGCAAAAGTCCAGGAGGTTTGGGAAAGACGACTCGGTCCAACGAGGACGAGGCGGAACATCCCCAGAGGAAAAGCCGGGGGAAACCAAGAGGACATGGAAGCAGTGTTACAATCAGGATGGGACGATCCGTCTGTATTGTGAGAAATCGCTTACGCCAGTGGAAAGGAGGTCGACTGAACGTACAGGAGCGATGAGCCAACACTAGTTTCAGTCATGATTAGTATGGTAGGGTGCATATGAGGTCGCCTACTGGATGAGGTGTTGATCCATGTGAGGATCCAATCATATCATCAACACGTGATGTTAATAGCTACTTCGCAGAAGCTCAACGCACGGTGAATGTGATGGACGTTGTTGCTGCAACAGGACTTCACAGTGGAATACATCCTTGGTAAGGAGAATGTAGGAGCAGATTTCTTATCTAGACATCCAACTCCAGAGGAAGAGGAATAAGTTGGAGGATCATAGGAATCAAAACTACAGGGATGAAGAGTCGACGCGGTCAACTCTCTTAAGAGGGGGTCTATGTCACGGAAAGAACTGCAGTTTAATGATTCCTTGATAACTTAATATTAAAATACAAGGAAGGAGAAGGGTTAACAATCGTGTACTTCATTCTGAGAGGAGGACGAATAAAAGATCATTGACCGACACAGATATGAAAATAGGATACAGGTGTTCGCAGAGTCATTGCCTGACGATCGGAACGGACACGAAGAAACGGGACGATCGCGCTGGGGACACACGACCGGAGAAAACGATCAACGAGTGAAGTTGCTTTGAAGTATTCGCGTACGGGGAAACTCAGGGAACAGCGTAACAGCGAATGAAACGAGCAACTAATCACTACGTGAATTCACCGCCTTGTGATGTACAGGATACGTCAAGATGCGACTGTTGATGTATGGACATCCAACAATCACGGAAGAACGGGAGACCCAATATAAATAGTAGCAACTGGGGTTGCTAGTTAGTGTGTGTTCCAAACTGGGCTGAATGAGATATGCTCCTGAGTGGGGAAAGAAATACACGTCCCTAATGGTTTAAAGAAGAGGGGATATTAGTGTGTTATTCGCTAGTGTATTTCGATTCCAGGAACATAAGTGCATATATAAGGTTCAAATCCCCCTATTGAAATCAGAGAAGAGATGAAGGTTACTGCACTTGAGCAAATAAAGTACCTACTTAGAACCAACAAGAACATAGACATGTTTTAATATGAAGAAGTGATAACTTAACGTCAAATACAGAACACTGTATGCTCAAACGAATATACAACTAAAACCCTTAAAAGGAAAAGACGTTAACTTGTGGCAAGCAGGGATACTTAAAACTGCATGCAATTGCACTGTGCCGAAACATTAAACTGTATTAACAATAGAAATGGTGTAGAACATTCATAGTAACTCTAGACAATGTTGGATAGTGGCGGTGTGTATTCAGAGGTGGATTATAATACCGTCCAAAACGGGAAATATATGAACTTCAGTGACTTACCAAATCGGATTATTTTCTGGTGATAAGACATTGAACAGTTGTTTTCTTCAAGAATTGGATTAAGTCCAGACTCAAGCAGGAGGAGATCATTCAGGGTGAGATCACTCAATTTCTGTGTGTGCTGTCCTGTGTTTTGGCCGACAGAAGAGGCGAGAAGAACTACGGCACATACGAAGTCAACCGTCCTATCTTGCATTCACACTAGTAGACAATACCAACTACATATACACAGTCCATACATACAACAGACATAGTTGTTATTAATAAATCTTTTATTTATCGTTGAAAGGAACTGTTGTCGGAGTATGTGTTGAGGGAATAACAGAGAGAGTGAAAGAAATAGATATATGGAAGGGAAGACAGAAGGGAGGAGTGTAGACAGAAGTCAGTCAATAATCCCAACAGATAATAAGTTTGAAGATGTGCTTGTTGATTCCACATTCCTCCCGGGAAAACAAGTGACATAATTGGTGGAGCAGTGGTGTACTTACATAATACCCATATGACCTGGAGGCATAACAGGGCATATGCATAGAGGGGTACCTGCATATTGGCACAGGCATAGCGGAGTACCTGCATGTTGGGACATACTGATTGGAATAAATATAAGTATACATTGATGACTTTTAATGGAAGGACGTCCATTGGATATATGGTGCCATTACATTTATGGTAGAAACATTTCATTAATGCTGGTGACTTTACAGTGAGAAAGTTCCAGACAGGGTGAATGTGGATAGGTGGTAAGACACATTACATACCTAGTCACATGGTCACACGTCTACATAAGTCTTTATCCTATATCTCCTCTTGTGGATGAGAGAGTGGTTGTGATGTACTGTGTGGTGTTGTAGACATTATTATATTAGATACACATAGGGGAAAATGATATAGGTTCTAGGTAGATTATCTGTTTATAGGAAGGACTTCTTTATTGCTTGAGGTGTCTGTATTCAACTTGCTGACTTACCTGCTTTAACTATGGCAACTCCTAAAGTAACTACAGCCGAACTGAGGGCCAACGGGGAGGCAATTGTGTGTTCAGACCAGCGGCCACACTGTAAGTGTATAGTATTGACATTGGTTCTTGACAATCTAGAGTGATAGCGGTAAGATGGCAAGTAACACTTTGACGACAGGGGCCACACGATAAATAGAGACTCCGGACGGATGGCCATGTCGGACGATAATGGGAGCAGAGATATAGTGAAAAAAAATCAGCACTATAATGGGAACAATCAGCAAAATAATGGGAGCATTAGGACTATAATTGACGCAACAGGGATATAGTAAGAGCATCAGCACTATAATTTAAGCATCGCCACTACAATGAGAGCATCAGTACTATAATGGAAGCATCAGCACTGTAATGGGAGCATCCGTGTCAGATCTTGTAGAATGTCAGCAGTCAGATCTTGTACAATGTCAGCAGTCAGATCTTGTACAATGTCAGTAGTCAGATCTTGTACAATGTCAGCAGTCAGATCTTGTACAATGTCAGCAGTCAGATCTTGTACAATGTCAGCAGTCAGATCTTGTACAATGTCAGCAGTCAGATCTTGTACAATGTCAGCACTCAGATCTTGTACAATGTCAGCAGTCAGATCTTGTACAATGTCAGCAGTCAGATCTTGTACAATGTCAGCAGTCAGATCTTGTACAATGTCAGCAGTCAGATCTTGTACAATGTCAGCAGTCAGATCTTGTACAATGTCAGCAGTCAGATCTTGTACAATGTCAGCAGTCAGATCTTGTACAATGTCAGCAGTCATATCTTGTACAATGTCAGCAGTCAGATCTTGTACAATGTCAGCAGTCAGATCTTGTACAATGTCAGCAATCGTATTTTGTAGAAAGAATATCAGCTAGTTGGTTAGTTAGTTAGTTAGTTAGTTAGTTAGTTAGTTAATTAGTCGACAGATCATCCTCACTGCACATCGAACCATTCAGTCCATTAGTGCTCGGATCCCCTTCTCAGTGTGATAGCGCCAAACCGATGCACCTTGGTGTCTACAACATTCCGATGCACCTTAGTTTGGTCTATCAAAGCCGTATTTGTCCTGGCCACCACCGGAACTCGGCTTAACAAAGGAATCGGTAGCCAGTTTTGTTTTAGCAGTCCTTTGTGCTGATGAGAGATGCGGGCAGCATGGCCTTCAGTTCAGTGCTGTTCTGTTGTTTTCAGGTGTGGGAACAATTCCCTGAGTTGATCTGTGTCAACTAATGTTGCGACAAAACTGTAAGTTTTAACTGATTAAGTTTAAAATGTTTAATTTAATAAATATTTGTATAATCGCAGCACACGCCAGTTTACCAACTTGAAAGTGTTTACATGATGGAACAGGCGTGGGTGAAAATAATTGCTAGTTAGGTGAGCTTGTAGGAACAAAGAAATATAAATAGATAATATGAATAAGTGCTATTGAAATGAGCTGTTCTACAGAAGGATTTAGTATCCCTAAAGCTTTATGAAAATAACATGTAACACATAGAGATGTCAGCAATCAGACAATGGTGATGTGAAATATGTAGAATAGGTCATTGATGGTGGTTAAGTATCATAGAGACTGATGTCATGCCAGCCATGCTGGCACAAGATAATTTTGTTGACAATGTATTTTACATGATTATCCTAGGACATTGTGTTACTGGCCAAATAGGTAGTGATTGATTTTGTGCTGTCCCTCTGTAAATGTCCCAAGCTAGCAAAAAAAGTGGGAGATTCACCAAAATATATGTATGAGGTGTAAATTGAGATGTATGAGGTCATAAATTATAGTTGATGATGTGACTGGAGCCATGCATAAAATTGAATGCTTATGAGTAGGGGAAAATAACCATAATATAGGTGTAATATTTATAACATGTGTAAAGCAGAGAAGAGTACTTACATGTTATATGTGGCAATGATGGGTTAATGGTTAAGCTAAGCAGTTAGAACATGTAGGTAATAAATAGAAGTGTAGGAAATAATGTGTTGAATTGTAGGGACGCCATGCAGATTGATAGCCACTAGGCGTAGGAAATAATGCATCTTAATACGCGGGGTGCGTATCAGCAATCGTGTAATTGTAACTGCGAATGAAGTGTGGCTTTACTGAGGGAGAACAGGCAGGTGCATCTGGAACTGATATTGGTAAAGGGGTTTCACATTTAGCATTGAAGTCTGGTGTCACATCTGTTACCAGAATGCAGTAGTGTTTGTGCTAGTGTATCAAACTGGGAGTTTTATGTGTAGTAAAACAGGGTGTTTGTTGTACCAGGGGAAGGGTGTGATTTATTGCTACGTACCACCTTTCGCAAAGATATATGCACTTGCTATGCAACATGAAGCATAAGAGAAGAAAATGTATAACCGGTGTATCGTAGGAAGAATGATGGGAAATAGAGGGCATAACTGCACATTTGCTGTCCACTCACAGATAAAAGTACACTGGTGTAGTTGGCATTAGTGTGTAATAATGACATAATATATATAGTACACTGGTTGTTATACTAGTGCTGATATTTTGTTTCTGCCCATGAACATGGTTATGACATAATATATATAGTATACTGGTTGTTATATTAGTGCTGATATTCTGTTTCTGCCCATGAACATGGTTATGCTTTGATCCTGTCTCATATGGATGATGCACTCTTACTTGATACTGTCACAAAATGAAACCGTGTGTTTATCCGGTTGATTATTACAGAGGATTTTCGGATTAAGCGGACGATCGACCAGCGACATCTATTTGTACTAACAGAGTAAACACAGTTGTACAGGTTACATCGTGTCAGCCCATAAACACATTTGGTGGTGAGGGAGAAGGATATGGAATGGTGCCGTTTGTCATCTATACTGCCGGACATCAGACGGAAATGGCTGCTGGGATTGTCACCACGGAACAGAAGAGTGACAAGTTTGTCAACATTTGAATGCAGATGGAAGCCGTGAGATCACAGGGGCAGATGTAAAACGGAAGTACCTAGTACGGAAAACAGTGCATCTGTCAATTCTTGGGTTCCGGAACATCAAGATGATTGGCAGCTTGGTATCGAAACTCTTTGTTGGGAGTTTACAGAAACTAGCTGGCTTGTTTTGAGAATCTAGGCAATTACTGACAACTTTGACAGGATTTAAGCCAGGAAAATAGTTCTTGACAGGGGATGATTTGCCACTGTGCCACCTGTGTGGGGGAGTAAAGGATAACGTCACGTGGACAACTTTGGTAGTTTGCCATATAAACTCGAGTTGAGATCAACTAGGGTGGACTTGAATAATGCTCTAGACAGAGTGCAGGGCACTGCAGTGCCAGTGGAAATAATATCTACCGTGTGTTAATTAGTGACTTAATTTTACACGTGCCTATATGGCAGATGTAGATATGATTTATAGGACTGCAGTAGTGCCATTTAAGGTATAACCTATTATAATATATTCGTTATAATTACTTTAGGCAGTAGCCTTGTTAAACTATAGTGTGATGATTAGCACTGTTAGTGGAAACTAGCTAGAGTAGTGAAGTGATACTTGGCTCTGTTAGCTAGAATAGATTAGTGAAGTGTTGATAAGCTTTACTAGTTGAGTAATGAGGGATAATTGGGATCTTCCCGTAGGTGTCCCTGGTGGGCGGGGTTCCGCATTCTGTTTGCTGATATTTTTTCTTTGTCATAGCCTGATTCGACTCTAGGTGGGTAGCTAATCTGCTCTATGACTAAGTCTAGTTAGCTAAAGATCATTAAGCAAGGTGATAGGCTTACACTCAGCCGAAGGGATCAGTGACTAGTACTATCACCAGATGTGTTGTTTCTATCCTAGGTTCCCTACCAGATCCAAGGAAACTCTACAAGTTTTGGGAAAGAATTAAAAAACCCATTCTGAAGAACACCAGTTCAAGAGTCAATAAAGTTGCATACAGAAACGTAACTTACGCTAGAAGGAAATTGATTCATCAAAGAGAATGATGCATACTGATGCACCACACAGCATCAGACAGTAGTAACGAACCGAGAACCGGCTAAGAGTACCTAGTGTTAGTACAGTAACAATTAACATTAGTAATTAGCACTTATGAACTGAGTGGTTCGATGTGCAACGAGGATGATCTGTTAACTAACTAACTAACTAACTGCGTACACACTGCAAAAGACTTGTGCAGTTTGTTTAGGAACATTAGGAACGGACATTGTGTAGAGTGCAACCGGTCCCTGATTAACTCTTAATACCACCGGTGTCTATTTCGGATGTTCATGAAATTGGATTACCAGAGGTCTACAGAGGCAAAGCATTATCCGGCAAGATGGTTCCGGCAACGGGTGAGACGTACTTGTTCTGACGTAACGTGCTGTGGTCTATCTTTGCTGTGATCAGCTGACTGAGTTGATGTCTGAGAGACAGAGTCTACACACTTTATAGAACACGTCACACATTTTCTTCGCATACACGTCTCATACACGTTACACTTTTATTTTAATAAATTAATCTTTATTAATTTCTAGAAGCAAGAGTTGTTGAGTATGTTGCGTTGGGGAAGTATGAGAAGGGGGCATAGTACGACAGTGTGAGAGTGATAGGAAAAGGTGTCCATAGGCTGATGGAGTGTGTTGGACGGAAGCTGGTGGATTCTCCAGAATATTGAGAGGAAAAAAAATATTATAATGTGGGTGTCGGATCTCCTCACTCCAGGGACGACACTTTAAAGGAGGACACGACATTATTGGGGGCTCGTCCGGGATATTTGGACAGCGGGATCTCTCGTAAACGTGATATTTGGACAGCGGGATCTCTCGTAAACGTGATCCTTGGACAGCGGGATCTCTCGTAAACGGAATCCTTGGACAGCGGGATCTCCCGTAAACGGAATCCTTGGACAGCGAGATCTCCTGCAAGCAGGAACCTTTGACAGTGGGATCTTCTGACAACGGGGTCTTTTGACACGGGATCCTTAGTTATAAGAGGGAGATATCAGTTTGGAGAATCCAGCTAGAGTGAATGTGGATAGGGGTTAGGACTAATATCTTACCTGTTCACACTTCACACGTCTGCATAGGTCTGTGGTCCTGATTCTACTCTTGTCACTGAGTGAATGTACTGTGTGTGGTAATATCTAGATTTATAGTACTTGTTCATATATCGGTATAGTAATTTGCAGTTATATTGTACTAGACCTGCTAGCTTACCTCTCTGTATAATGGCCACCCCTAAACTTAGCACGTTAGAATTAAAGGCAAGGGGGGAAGAAATGGGATTGGCTGGGTCTTCTCTAACGGATTACGTACAGGAAGTGGAGAGAGAGTATCGTCAAGCGGAACGGGAAGAGCGAAAGGCCGAGTTGGAATTGAGAAGGGAAGCTGAGCAAGCAGCTAGGAAATTTGAAGCTGAGCAAGCAGCTAGGAAATTAGAAGCTGAACAGGAAGCACAGAAAAGGGAGCACGAGTACCGGATGAGGGAACTCGAGTTGAAGAGTCAATCTAATGGAGAAACTGAGGGAGCAGTTGGAGGTTCCTCCATCCCAGGATCAACACCAGTAGGTGGACATGGGTACCATGCTATGAAGTTTCCTTTAGCGGTCTACGAGGAGGACAAAGAGAAGATTGACCAATACCTTCAACGCTTCGAGGCTATGTCAGTTGCTATGGGTCTGGAGCGTAACAAATGGAATCTTAAGCTATCCCAGGGATTAAGCGGGACGGGATACGAGGTTTATACTCGCCTGCCATCAGGACATGAGAACAATTATGATGAGTTAAAGACGGCTCTGCTGAAACGATTCGAGGTTACGTCACATACCTACCGGAAAAAATTTCGAGCAGCGAAACGAGAACCGGGAGAGTTGTTTGCCGCCTACAGTTTGCGTCTTAAATCTTATCTCCATAAGTGGATGGATTTGGCTGGGTTCGCACATGACTATGAGAGTCTGGAAGAGCTCATGGTGGTCGACCAGCTGAAGAAGCAAATGTCTAAACCTCTCAGGACGTTCCTGGGAGAACAAGGAGCGGAACGTATTGACCTCGTGAATAAATTAGCAGAACGGTTCGTCGAGGTACATGGGGAGGCAGGGGAGAACCTTTCCACCAACACCAAAAGTCAAGAGAAACATGACAAGAAGAAAGCCAAAAACTCAGGAACCAAAAAGTGGGAACCTTATGTGCAAAAATCAGAGGATAATTCAGAGAAGAAGAAGGAGGGAAGCAAGAGCACTTCAAGCTCTACACCTAAACGACCGTGGTCAGAGAAGTGGTGTTCAATTTGTAAGTCACCCTCTCACAATACGAGGGACTGCAAATCGAAGGCTAAGAACCCTCACTTTGCAGCATGTCAAGTGACTTCCAAGGAGGTTGTCACGGAAAATGTCAAGGTCAACAAGGAAGCTCGCCACCAGGAGAGCTCACTCAAGTCCGACAATAGAAAATCTAGGACAGGGAAATGGTGCAACCAATGCAAGTCAAACACGCACAATGCTATTGACTGCAGGGGAAAGTCAGGAGACACTCAATTCGTCGTGTGCTCAGGAAAACCTAAGGTGGAGCTCACCGAACAGGTCGAGGCCGAGGAAGAGACTCCAGACCAGGAAAAACCACCTGTAGTGGAATTGGTAGAGGTTAACGGTCGTCAAGTGGAGTGTTTATACGACACAGGACTGGACGGGGAGGCCGTGATTTCTGCGGATCTAGTACATCCAGAACAATTCACAGGTGAAACCTTGGATATACAGCCTGCACAGAAGAGTGCTGTAGTCATGAAGTTGCCCATTGCTAATGTGGAGATTCGGTCACGGTACGTCACCGGCACCATCAAGGCCGCTGTATTGACCGATCCCATTTTTCCAGTCATCCTAGGTTGCCGGTATGTCTTTCTGGGAATGCCCAGGGAGCCAATTCATATGGGAGCAATGCAGACTCGCTCTCAGACGAAAACGGAAGAGGCAGACGCAATTGTGACTAACCCAATGCCGGGGGAGCTACGAACTGCCCAGAGTGAGGATGATACTTTACGTCCTTGCTACAAAAAGCTGCAGAAAAGTGCTGATCCACCAGGACGGGGGCAGTACTACATGAAGAATAGGATACTCTACAGGAGAGCAGGAAGGGGAGACAACCTATACGGTCAGTTGGTCGTCCCGAAAGCTCATCGGTCCCAGATTCTTCATATGGGGCATACCATCTCCTTTAGTGGACACATGGGTATTGCCGCCACCATGCAGCGGATTTCCTGCCACTACTATTGGCCGGGAATGACAGATGATGTGCGTCGGTATGTGAAGTCATGCCCTGAGTGCCAGAGGGTGGCACCGAAACACTGGACAGCACCGGTGATGTTGGGGGAGATGCCCATCATGAACTCTCCTTTCGAGAGGGTAGCCATCGATATCGTGGGTCCACTTCCCAGGACTAGGAAGAGGAACATGTATATACTCACAATGGTGGATTGCTGTACAATGTGGGGTGAAGCCATACCGTTGACCACGATTGACTCGAAAAGAGTGGCGGACGCACTGATGGAGGCCTTTACCAGATTAGGCTTTCCGGATCAAATTCTGACGGATAATGGATCTCAGTTTTGTGGAAAACTCATGGAGGAGGTATTTAGGGTGTTTCACTCTAACCACATACATACCAGCCCTTACCACCCTCAAGCCAATGGACAAGTAGAGCGTTTCAACGGCACGTTGATGACAATGCTCAGGAAACTAGCGCAGGAAAAACCTGATAGGTGGGATGAATATATCCCAGCAGCACTCTTTGCCTATCGGGAAGTTCCTCATGGCTCAACAGGACTACCACCCGCTACGTTGCTGTTTGGTCGTCCAATCAAAGGACCGTTGGAAGCCATGTTGAGGAGTTGGACTGAAGAGGGGACGTCAGAAGAAGTGATCTCATCCTATCAATACGTGGAGGAACTGAAAGAAAAACTCCACAAGGGATGGACTCTGGCAAATCAAAACTTGAAAAAGGCCAGGAAAAGACATGCGGCTTACTACAACCGTAGGTCTAAAGAAAGATCTCTAGAGGTAGGAGATAAAGTCTTGTTGTTACTCCCAACGGGAAACAACAAACTGGAGATAGGTTGGCAAGGACCATTTCCCGTGGAAAGGGTGATATCCAGAACCAACTATCAAATCCGGATCCGGGGAAAGTCGAAGATTTTCCATATCAATCTCTTGCGGAAATACGAAGAGAGACCCGGAGACAAGGCAGCTCACCTCATGGCAATGGCTGTTGCAGTGGAGACAGAAGTGGGAACCAGCGAGGGCAGGGAATATCCCTTGGTACACCAGGAAACCTATAGGGATGTACAAGTGAACCCTGATCTGACCTCACAGGAGAGGGAAAAGATAACCCAGGTTCTCAAGTCTCATAAGGAGATACTGACTGATAAACCAGGACGAACGAGGTTGGTGGAGTTTGAGATGACTTTGACCACACAGGAGCCGGTTCGTCAGAAGGTTTACCCAGTGCCATTCTCTAAAGAAAAGGCCCTGGAGGAGGAAATAAAAAAACTGCTGGAGGATGACATGATTGCACCATCCACATCCCCATACAATGCAGGGGTAGTTTTGTTACGCAAACCAAGTGGAGAACACAGGTTGTGTATAGATTACCGACTTCTGAACAGTCATATACAGTTTCAGGTGGAACCTTTGCCGAATCCAACTCAGTTATTCGCTAGGCTCCATAAGGCTCGGTACTTTTCAAAGGTGGATCTGAGTCGGGGGTACTATCAGATACCAGTCAAACCGGAGATTCGACCACTGTTAGCTTTCAGTACACCCAGTGGACACTACGAATTCAAGGTCATGCCCTTTGGACTCAGCAATGCACCTAGTGTGTTTACACGCATGATGAGGACTTTACTAGATCCGTTACAGGATCCATCCATCATCTCATTCATGGATGATATTCTGATTTCCAGTGACAGCCTGGATGACCACTTACAATCCTTGGAGAGAGTGTTTAATAGGCTCAAGGAAGCAGGGCTTACTGCTCGTCCAACCAAGTGCATGATTGGTTACCAGACTCTGGAATTTCTAGGTCACACCATCACTCCAGGACACATTGTCCCAGAAGAGAAGAACCTGGAGAAAATCAGAAATGCATCAAGGCCAAAAACGAAGAAGGATGTGCGATCTTTTCTCTCGTTGTGTGGGTTCTACCACAAATTTATCCCACATTTCACTGAACTGGGAGCTCCGTTGACGGAAACCTTGAAAAAGGGATTCCCGGACCAAATCATTTGGACACCAGAATGTGAGAATGCCTATAGTCAGTTAAAGGAGGCCTTGGTCAGCAAACCTGTATTACAGCTCCCTGACCTTTCCAAACCATTTGTGTTGAGAACGGATGCAAGTGCGATTGGACTTGGAGCCGCTTTGTTACAGGAAGGAAAAGACGATGCTTCGGTTTTGAAACCTGTGGCATACGCAAGTAAGAAACTTCTACAGGCGGAGAGGAATTATTCAACCGTCGAGAGAGAATGCTTGTCCCTCGTATGGGCAGTGCAAAAATTTCAGCCATATTTGTATGGAGTTAAGTTTCGGGTCCAGTCAGATCATCAGCCCCTGATGTTCCTGGCTACTTCTCAGAAGCTCAACGCACGTTTGATGCGGTGGTCGTTGTTACTTCAACCGTATAATTTCACAGTAGAGTACATTCCTGGGAAGGAAAATGTTGGAGCGGATTTCTTGTCAAGACACCCAGCTCCTGAAGAAGAAGAATGAATCATCTGGATTAAACTCACGGTGGAGAAGAGTGAGATGGACTACTCTCTTAGGAGGGGGCCTATGTCACAAAATGAAACCGTGTGTTTATCCGGTTGATTATTACAGAGGATTTTCGGATTAAGCGGACGATCGACCAGCGACATCTATTTGTACTAACAGAGTAAACACAGTTGTACAGGTTACATCGTGTCAGCCCATAAACACATTTGGTGGTGAGGGAGAAGGATATGGAATGGTGCCGTTTGTCATCTATACTGCCGGACATCAGACGGAAATGGCTGCTGGGATTGTCACCACGGAACAGAAGAGTGACAAGTTTGTCAACATTTGAATGCAGATGGAAGCCGTGAGATCACAGGGGCAGATGTAAAACGGAAGTACCTAGTACGGAAAACAGTGCATCTGTCAATTCTTGGGTTCCGGAACATCAAGATGATTGGCAGCTTGGTATCGAAACTCTTTGTTGGGAGTTTACAGAAACTAGCTGGCTTGTTTTGAGAATCTAGGCAATTACTGACAACTTTGACAGGATTTAAGCCAGGAAAATAGTTCTTGACAGGGGATGATTTGCCACTGTGCCACCTGTGTGGGGGAGTAAAGGATAACGTCACGTGGACAACTTTGGTAGTTTGCCATATAAACTCGAGTTGAGATCAACTAGGGTGGACTTGAATAATGCTCTAGACAGAGTGCAGGGCACTGCAGTGCCAGTGGAAATAATATCTACCGTGTGTTAATTAGTGACTTAATTTTACACGTGCCTATATGGCAGATGTAGATATGATTTATAGGACTGCAGTAGTGCCATTTAAGGTATAACCTATTATAATATATTCGTTATAATTACTTTAGGCAGTAGCCTTGTTAAACTATAGTGTGATGATTAGCACTGTTAGTGGAAACTAGCTAGAGTAGTGAAGTGATACTTGGCTCTGTTAGCTAGAATAGATTAGTGAAGTGTTGATAAGCTTTACTAGTTGAGTAATGAGGGGTAATTGGGATCTTCCCGTAGGTGTCCCTGGTGGGCGGGGTTCCGCATTCTGTTTGCTGATATTTTTTCTTTGTCATAGCCTGATTCGACTCTAGGTGGGTAGCTAATCTGCTCTATGACTAAGTCTAGTTAGCTAAAGATCATTAAGCAAGGTGATAGGCTTACACTCAGCCGAAGGGATCAGTGACTAGTACTATCACCAGATGTGTTGTTTCTATCCTAGGTTCCCTACCAGATCCAAGGCAACTCTACAAGTTTTGGGAAAGAATTAAAAAACCCATTCTGAAGAACACCAGTTCAAGAGTCAATAAAGTTGCATACAGAAACGTAACTTACGCTAGAAGGAAATTGATTCATCAAAGAGAATGATGCATACTGATGCACCACACAGCATCAGACAGTAGTAACGAACCGAGAACCGGCTAAGAGTACCTAGTGTTAGTACAGTAACAATTAACATTAGTAATTAGCACTTATGAACTGAGTGGTTCGATGTGCAACGAGGATGATCTGTTAACTAACTAACTAACTAACTGCGTACACACTGCAAAAGACTTGTGCAGTTTGTTTAGGAACATTAGGAACGGACATTGTGTAGAGTGCAACCGGTCCCTGATTAACTCTTAATACCACCGGTGTCTATTTCGGATGTTCATGAAATTGGATTACCAGAGGTCTACAGAGGCAAAGCATTATCCGGCAAGATGGTTCCGGCAACGGGTGAGACGTACTTGTTCTGACGTAACGTGCTGTGGTCTATCTTTGCTGTGATCAGCTGACTGAGTTGATGTCTGAGAGACAGAGTCTACACACTTTATAGAACACGTCACACATTTTCTTCGCATACACGTCTCATACACGTTACACTTTTATTTTAATAAATTAATCTTTATTAATTTCTAGAAGCAAGAGTTGTTGAGTATGTTGCGTTGGGGAAGTATGAGAAGGGGGCATAGTACGACAGTGTGAGAGTGATAGGAAAAGGTGTCCATAGGCTGATGGAGTGTGTTGGACGGAAGCTGGTGGATTCTCCAGAATATTGAGAGGAAAAAAATATTATAATGTGGGTGTCGGATCTCCTCACTCCAGGGACGACACTTTAAAGGAGGACACGACAGATACTATGGTGTATTTATTTTATGAACTGTCTTAAGGGTATCAGAGCGTTCCTCAATTGAGTTCCTGTGTAATACATGTTATTTTTAACTTTCTGTGAATGTTGTGATTCACCCATGTGCAAGTGTTGCATTCGCACATTCTACAAATATGGTTATTCCTGTTTCCTTTGTTTTTCATAGTTAAACATGTTTTACCTGTTGGTTATTAATTTATAATATCATGCAGTAATGTGTGTGATGTCATATTGTTGTTGATATCCTTTATCAAAACATGGACATTGCAGGAGCAGTGTGTCCTATATCATATGGCATCCCTCATAAGTTTAGGTATTTAAATGACAGAAGATGGGGGAAAGGTGGCGCATTGGGTATTATGATTGTAGTGATGGCTATGGTAAGTGTGACCATTTGATGATTGTGATGGTGATTATGATTGTGGTGATGACTATGTTGAGGCTGATCATGTAGCTGATATCAGCTAAGATGATTGGGATTGTGATTGTGGTGATGGCTATGGTGAGAGCAATCATTCGATGATTGTGATGTTTTATGTGGCGATATATATTATATGCCTGAGTTGTTGGCGGTGACTTATGTTATGGCCTGTGTCCTGATTGTTGCTGGTGTCATGGTATATTGATGTTGTCTAGTTGGTGTACAAAGGTGTGTGTCCTGGTGATGTCATGTTGAATTGCATATCCTATGTCTGCTTGATTGCTGTTGGTGCATTGGACTGTATTTATGTCCTCTATGTACATGTTCAAATGGTGTTGTCCTGTTAGAGTCGTTGTACACCGGTGTAGCTGAGTTGTGTTCGGTGTTGATTTTGACAAGTTGATTAGTTTTGCTGTGTAACATTGGCATTTATGGGGGGTATTGTCAGCCTGTGCTGTTGGGGATGAGAAGTTGTGTTGGACCAGAGACCTGTAGGTAATGACCTCCCTGAACTGAAGACAATCTGTAAGTGAATGCTGGGCTGTATGGGGAAGTGGAGCAGGCTGAGATTGTTGCATTAAGAAGGTGTTCTATCCTAGCAATATCAAGTGTAATCTCATGACAGCAGTGGCACAACTGGAGAAGACAATAAAGTGGGTGATCTGATGATGCAACATTGACTGTTGTATTTAACAATTAGAGATGTAGTCTCATGATAGCAGTAGTACAACTAGAGGGAATAGCAAAGTGGATAATTTGATGGAAGACATTTGTTATATGTAGGTTAATTCAAATGTTATATTGCATGTGCTCATTGCTTCATGTGTTTAATATGTTGTCTTTACCATGATAATCATAGATTGTGTTTTCCATTGTTACAGAAGCGGCTGACTAGTGTCGGCAAGCCTGGGTTCTTGGTGGGATAGTAAATTGTGTCACAACTCTTGTTTATGTCGCGTCTTGGGGTTTATGTTGTGTAACCTATGTTATTGTCTGTGCAGTGTTGCTTGTGTCAAAGTTCTTTATAGTGTCAGTCTAACCAGCCATTGTTTGGAACACCTGTGTTGTGGTACTTGGTGTACCCTGTTGTCTTAAGTGCTGCTGATTGGTTAGGGGTTACCCACTGTGGTGATTTGATAAATACAGTTGTCTATTGTATCTGTTATTGACATGCAATGTGCTGTTAGAAGAAATAAATAAAGAGCTTGTTTATTTGTCCTTGATTTGTTTGTTTAGTCTCTCTTAGTTTTTACAACCACTATTTATACCACAGTCTAACACCTTAGTTCATTGCTTGGGCTCTAACATGGTGTTTCCTGTGTGAACATCTATAAAATAGTTTCTGCCCCTGTCCGAGATTTCGTATATCTTCTTACCTAATTACTATCATCTTTTTTTGTTGGTTGAGGCGGTGTGAGGTTCTCTCTCTTTTCACTATTTTTCTTCTTTGGCCATAACGAAGTCAGAACTACTCTTTACCTCTTAGCACCGTAGTGAAGGAAGCATCAGTCTTTATGATTGTCTCCCTTTGTTCTTTTACCATCGACTACATCAGCAAATCCCGCAGCGTGTAGTGGCTAACGACACCAGTTCTATGTTGGTTTATCAATCTTCTTTGGCTTCCTGCGTAGTGTTCTTGTTTGGCTACACCTCTTTTATTTTGCTGTTCTCGCAGTCTGAACATGGTTGTAGATTCACAGTCATCACTTGGTTCTCGCAAAAGTCTTACTTCTCGTAACGCATTCAGAATGTCAGCCTCGTCCACGGAGCGTCCGCCCTCCACAGTAGCCTTATCTGCGAGCTTGTCAGCCCGCTCATTTCCTTGTACTCCCGCATGCCCTGGCACGAAGATGAAACTAATCTTTGCCAGCCGAGACCGCTTCAGAGGCAGCAACCATTCTCTTCGGATCGACCCCTCCTCTATCCTCTTGATCATGTTCATTGAGTCGCTAAGGAAACAAGCCCTAGTGAATGTCTGTGTCTCGAGCCATGTTATTGCTTTACTTACTGCTGTGACTTCCATAGTCAGGCTCCTTGTAGTCTCAATAAAAGCACCATCGTTACGGATTCAAAGAAGGAATGTTTCGTGTGGAATGGCCCTCGTCGCTTCAGAGGTTACAGATTGTGATAATTTTATGGAAGTTTAGCCCTGGCCATGCGGGGGTGAGGGGGAATGAACAGGCTGATGGCCTAGCAGGGAATGGTGGCAGATTGGCTATGGACAAGGGGTGTGGGGGAGGGGTCGTGCGCTTGTGGGACCAGGTGAAGGCGGAGGAACAGATTGAGAACCCATATGTGGAAAGAATGAGATTGCAGGGGATCGGCAGGGGTTCTGGAAGAATCTCAAAACTGAGAGGGAAGACCAAGAGAAATTTTAATCAGATAGCGGTGGGAACGATTAGCACAATGACTCTTCGCTGGCCGCTGAACAAGGGGACGGAGTACGTATGGGAATGTCCTGAGTGTGGTGATGTCTGTTCTTAACTCAACTCAACTCAACTAAAAGCACCAAAGTCCTCCTTCACAATTCTCCCTCTGGTCTTCTTCTTCTTCTTCGTTCATCCGGAGTTTTTTTTCGGATGTGATTGCGTTGTGCCTGTTTACAGCAGAGCTGCGTTCTTGCGCCGTTAGGCCGACACATCCGACTTCTGCGGGCATTTGTTGACCGGGTTAACCTTCCCGGGGGTTTCTTAGGACGTTTGACTCTCACTGTTGTGGTGTTATCCCCCATCCCAGCTGGTCCATATAGAACAGCCAAAGATCCTGGTCAGCCCTCAAGGGAAGGCAGGGGCAGACCATGGGCATTCCCCGCCATCCAAGGAGGCTTCCATACTTGCAGAGCCGATACATAGCGCTCTGGTACTGGGCTCACCCAAGGAATCGTCACGTCCTGCACATGGCTGCTTAGCCTCACTTCCGTATATTGGGCCTTCCGTTCACCATAGGCTGTTCTTCCGGAAACCAGAAGTATGCAGTCTGCAGATGACATCCACACAGTGAGCTTTCGATTCGGACTTTCCACGTAATGGATTTGCTATCCAAGCAATATTCCATTTCATGCCACTAGGACACTTTTCCACCTTTTATGAAGCCCACACAATGGGCTTTTGATTCGGACTTTCCACGTAATGGATTTGCTATCAAGCAATATTCCATTTCGTGCCACTAGGACACTTTTCCACCTTTTATGAAGCCCACACAGCGAGCTTTCGATTTGGACTTTCCACATAATGGATTTGCTATCCAAGCAATATTTCATTTCATGCCTCTGGGTCTTCATGCACCTTTAAATGTCAACCTGTATGTAGTTAAAGTAAGCTGCGGTCAACTTGAGCTTGTTGATATCTCCATAGAGCTTGTCCTCAAATGAAGCAGGTGTGGGCCAAAATATCTTTCTCTGTTCTGCATACGTTGGGCAATCCTGCAGCAAATGTTTTGCTGTCATTTTTCCAGTTCTACAATTACATTCATCAGTATCTCCTATCTTTAGTTTATTGAACAAGTGGTATTTCAGCCTGTTATGTCCTGTGCGGAGTCTGAAGATTGCTACTTGTTCTCTTCGGTCGAGTTTGTAATATGCATCATCCTTCTGATGGCCTGGATGCTCAGATTCCCATTTGGTTCTATAAGTGCTTTTTATCAACCTCTTTGCCTCATTATAGGTTATGTCTATGTCAGGCTGTGGTAGTCGTCCGCCCTCTTTTGCCAGTCTGTCAGCCTCTTCGTTTCCAGGTATACTGCAATGTGATGGGATCCACTGTATTACCACTTTTTTGGATTTCTGGCATAGACCATGGAGTGCTGCTCTTAGGTCAGTTAGTTCTGTGCTGTTATTGCTCTTGAGTATTGAGACAGCTGACTTTGCATCTGTGAAGATAGCTATTTGCTTCTCTTTATTTTCCTCCATCAGGAGCATTTCTGCTGCAGTTTTCAAAGCCTCTACCTCCGCTTTGAAGTTACTTGAAAATTTTCCTGTTGCCATTGAATGTGTTTTTTTCACTCCATTTTTTAAATTTAGGAGAATTCCTCCTCCTCCATTCTCTATTGAATTTTTGGCTGATCCATCTGTATATGCATGGGTCCAATTCCTGCTTGGGTAATGTTCTTTTATGTAGTTTAGGGTTATTTCTCTTCTTTCGGTTTCATGCTGAGTGTTCTTTTTCTCAATACCAGGAATGTTTTCTATCATCTCAGGCAGTTGCTGCTGTCTCCAAGCTGGGAAGTTGTGTGCATTGTGTATGGGCTTGACTGTTGATATGTTAAGTATAGGATCTGCCCTAATCCTTCGTTTTGCAGTTTCTACAAAGTTGCTACGCTTCAGTCTTCCCTTTCCAAAACCATTAAATCTGTTGTACATAGGGTGGTCTGTCAATCTTCTAAATTTTTCTGCTTGTTGCTGGGCTCTGCTATCTCTTCTATCCTGCATTGGTTGTAAACAAGTGATCTTTTCTAGTTCATTAATAGGCGTTGTCTTCAGGCTTCCAGTTATGATTCGCATTCCTTGGTTTTGGACTCTACTTATTTTGTTAAAGTTTGACTTAGCTGCTGTTGCCCAAGCTGCAATGCCATATTCCAGTACTGGCCTCACCCGTCCAGTATATAACTTCTTGAGAACTTTCTCATCTGCTCCCCACGTTGTACCAGCAAGCTTTTTCATGATTGCCATTCTCTGCCTTGCTCTTGTTCGATTTTTCTCAACCTGTGTCTTCCATGTCAGGCGACGATCAAAGGTGACTCCTAGATAGTTTGGATTTTCTTCATGGCGCAATATTTTTCCATTCAATACCAGCTTAGGTTGCTGAGTTTTATTTGAGAGGGAGAACACTGTGCATGTTGTTTTCTCCTCACTTATCTTCACTAGCCATGATTTTGACCAGTCCTCTAGCGCTAATAAGGCTTGCTGTATTCTGCTGTTAGCTGTACTAATATATTCTTCAGATGTCCATATGGCTAGGTCATCTGCAAAGGAGGATGTGTGTACTCTGGCTGGAAAATTTTCTGTGATGTCATTTATATATGCTAGGAATAATGTTGGTGAAAGAACTCCTCCTTGGGGGACACCTTGCTCCAGCAGCATCATTTTGCTTGTTTGTCCTTGTACTTTTGTCCTGGCAGTTCTGTTCTCAAGGTAGTGGCTGATCCATTTATACATTTGTCCACAAACATGCATGTTTTGCAGTTTTACTTTCAGTCCTTCCTTCCATACTTTATCAAATGCTTTTTCTAAATCTATCCAGACTGCTAGTGTGTGCTTTTTCTCTTGGAAGGCATCCTCTATTTCCTGAGCTATATAGGTTATTTGATCTTCAGTGGATCTGTATTTTCTGAATCCTGCTTGGTGTGGTGTTAAGAGTTTGTTTTCTTCCAGATGCCATGTTAGCCTGCCATTGATAATGCGTTCCATTAATTTTCCTACACAGCTCAGTAGACTGATAGGTCGATAGCCATTTGGTTCTTCCAGGTCTTTTCCTTTCTTTGGGACTGGTATTAGTATAGCTTCCTTCCATGCCTGTGGGACTATTCCTCTCTTCCAGCTGTTATTTAGGACTGCTAGTAGTTTCTTCTTTGCCTTGGTGCCTAGTCCTATTAGCATTTCATTTGTGATTCCATCCTTTCCTGGTGATTTCTTCTATTTTAGGGTATTCATTGCCTGTTCCATTTCTTCCATTGTTAGATTTGGCATCATATATTCTGCTGTCAGGTCAGTCAGGTCTTAGTCAGATATGACTGAGCTACCGTATAACAGTAGACGGTACTACCTGGTTTCTGTTAGCGCCGAACGTTGGGCGGCGCTTACCAAACCCGACACCCCACATTGTGCCAACGGCTTCGGGCGGAAGAGCGCAATTGGGAGGGTACAAGCCTTACCCTAGTGCGAGGAAATGCAACCTAAAGACAAAATTGTCATGGCAGGGCAGACCAGGCCCTAAGCCTTGGTTGGCGACTGGTCTAGGATCGAAGCTCCGACAGGCGGACAGTTAGAGCATTGCTTTGCTGATCCGGCAGCTTCTGCAGCTTGTCTTGTTCCAGATGTAGGGGTGTTACCTTTCCTCTGGAGTGAACTAGGCAGGCCGAGAGAGGGATCATGCTGCATGGGCAACACATGATCTCTATATTTCAGCCCAGGCTTTGTGCTATGGAGAGGCAATAACTCCATCCCTGGTCTTTACTGGTCTCGGAATCAAAGCGAGAGGCAACTGTTACGGGTTATAAGTCCTTGTCAGTTGGCGTAGACATGGGGCGCCACGCGTTGCCTCTGACGGTGGGAGACACCTATAGGTGTCACTGATCAGCTACCGCCCGCCTCAAGCTGGGCAGCCCCCAGCCAATTGGGTGCTGATCCGCCACAGCCTGCCTGCTTCAATGGGTGCTTGGGGCTAGGACAAAATCTGAATCGCAGGCTGTAAAACCAATGCACCAGGTACAAACAAAAATAAAAATAGAAACCTCAAGCTACGGCTTGCAACCTGGAACGTGAGAACCATGTGTCCAGGATTTTCCACTGACTTGACCAATATTGACGATGTGAGAAAAACGGCTGTGATTGATGCCGAACTCAATCGTCTTAACATTGATATTGCTGGCCTGCAGGAGACTCGCCTCGCTGAGGAAGGGTCACTCAGGGAAAACAACTACACCTTTTTCTGGAAGGGTAGAGGGCAGGCAGAAAAAAGGCAACACGGTGTGGGCTTTGCAGTGAAGAATTCGCTACTGGGAATGATTGAAATTCCAGCAGGAGGAAATGAAAGACTATTATCCCTGCGCTTGGCAACCTCTTGTGGGTTTGCCACCATTATTACTGCATATGCACCGACACTCGATTCCTCTGATGATGTGAAGGATTTGTTCTATGAGGAGTTAGACTCCGTGATCAAGGCAGTTCCAAAATCTGACTACATTTATATGCTCGGTGATTTCAATGCTCGTGTGGGCAAGGACTCGAGTTCATGGCCAGTGTCCCTTGGAAAATACAACATCGGTCGCATGAATGAAAATGGGCAAAGGTTGCTGGAGCATTGCACCAGTAATGACCTATGTATTACAAACTCTTTTTTTAAAACAAAAGAGATGCATAAGGTCACATGGAAACATCCAAGATCCGGCCATTGGCACCAGCTGGACTTCATCATCACACGGAGACAACATCTGAACCATATATCATTGACTCGTAGTTACCACAGTGCTGACTGTGATACAGATCATTCTTTGGTTGTTGCAAGAGTTAGACTGAGACCAAAGAGAATCTACACAGCTAAACACAAATCTAGCCCCAGGATTAATATTATTAACACTCATGATCCTGAAAAGTGCTTTCAGTTTCAACAGCAACTTGAAGACGCTTTCACTGATACACCAGAAAATTGTACAGTAAATGAAAAGTGGGGTCAAATTAAGGAAACTCTTTATAAAACTGCCGTAGGGGTTTACGGCACTGTGGATCATAAGAGGCAGGACTGGTTTGCGGCCAACAGCGAGACTCTGCAGCCCTTGATTGATAAGAAGAAGAAAGCTCTCTTAAGAAACAAGGAAAGACCAACGCGTAACACTCTGAATGAGCTTAGGCAAGCTAGGAAGGATGTGCAAAAGGCTGCCAGGCAGTGTGCAAATGATTATTGGATCAAGTTATGTGAGTCCATTCAAATCGCAAGTGAAAAGGGAGACATAAGAAGCATGTATGAAGGAATAAAGAAAGCCTGTGGTCCAGTGATCAAAAGAAGTGCACCGCTGAAAACCTTGACTGGAGAAATCATCACTGATAAGAAACAGCAGATGGACAGATGGGTAGAGCACTATTTGGAGCTTTACTCAAGTGAGACCAAACTAGCGGATGATGCCCTTAACGCCATAGAGGCTCTGCCAACTCTTGACCACCTGGACACACTTCCCACCATAACAGAAGTTAAGTGTGCTATAAATGAACTTGCATCTGGCAAGGCTCCAGGTAAGGATGGGATTCCAATAGAGGTTATCAGGAGTGGGCAAGACACACTCACTCTACAGATCCACCAGCTAATAGAGCTATGCTGGCGTGAAGGACAAGTCCCACAGGATTTCAAAGATTCAAACATCATAACGCTGTACAAGAACAAGGGTGATCGGAGCGACTGTAACAACTATAGGGGTATCTCACTTCTGTGTATTGTTGGAAAAGTATTTGCCAGAATTGTTCTGCGCAGACTTCAAGTCCTAGGAGATCAAGTCTACCCCGAATCACAGTGTGGCTTTCGACAGAACCGGTCTACCACTGATATGATATTCTCATTGCGACAAATGCAAGAAAAATGCTGTGAACAGAATCAACCACTGTTTATTGCCTTCATCGACCTCACAAAGGCATTTGATTTGGTCAGTCGTGAGGGTCTGTTCAAGGCACTAAAGAAGATTGGCTGCCCACCAACTCTTCTGTCCATTGTGGAATCGTTCCACACAGGCATGAAGGGTATAATCAAGTTTGATGGTGCAACTTCTGAAGAATTTGAAATCAAGAGTGGAGTTAAGCAAGGTTGTGTACTAGCTCCCACCCTCTTTGGAATAGTACTTTTCACTTCTACTGAAATATGCATTTCGTGATCAGGATGGTGGTATATACATTCACTCACGCTCAGATGGCGGCCTCTACAATGCTCAGAGATTGAAGGCTAAGACCAAAATTAGGAGGGTACTGATCAGAGAGTTGCTTTTTGCAGATGATGCTGCAGTTACGACCCACTCTGAGGAAGAATTGCAATGTCTACTATCTGCATTCTCCAATGCTTGTTCTGAATTTGGTTTAACAATTAGCAAAAAGAAGACACAGATTATGTCACAAGGTGCACATGGGGTACCATCAATCTTTATTGACGACGCCGAACTAGAGATAGTAGACCATTTTACATATCTAGGATCAGTGGTAAATAGCAAATTATCCCTAGATCAGGAAATCAACATCCGGATTGGTAAGGCAGCAACAACAATGAACAGGTTAAGAAAAAGAGTCTGGGAGAACAGGAAGCTTACTGCCAAAACAAAAGTCCTTGTCTATCAAGCCTGTGTCCTTAGTACTCTTCTCTATGGCAGTGAAACCTGGACAACTTACTCACACCAAGAGAACAATTTAAACAGCTTTCATATGCGGTGTCTGCGAAGAATTCTTGGTATTAAGTGGCAAGACAAAATCACAAATACTGAAGTATTGGAAAGATCAGGTTGTGTGACAGTTTATTCCATGCTCAGTCTTCGTAGACTTAGATGGATAGGACATCTTAGGAGGATGGATGATGGTAGAATACCAAAGGATATCTTTTTTGGTGAATTACAGATGGGTAAGAGATCTCAGGGTCGGCCTCTACTACGATACAAAGATGTGTGTAAGCGGGACATGATTGATACAGGCATTGATAATGCACATTGGGAGCAAGTCGCCGCTGAACGTGTTGCATGGAGGGCAAATATCAGAAATGGAATAAAGTCAAAGGAGAAAATTATTGCAGAAAAGTCACACACCAAGCGTTTGAGACGTAAGATGGTGCATGATGGTGGAAATGACCACGTGTTCACATGCACCCACTGTGAACGGACATTTACAGCGCAAATTGGCCTTATCAGTCACACTCGCTACCGCCATAGTTAAAAGTTATTATGCCTTTTTAGAGCACAAACTATCGTCTGTCAAGACGGCAAGGTGCCAATGATCATGAATGATTCTGCTGCTGTCTCTGTATTTCTATGATGTGTCTGTTTGTCTTTGATTGCTTTCTTCTGTTCGGTTGTAATATCAATGTGGTTTGCATTTGCATAGTGTTCCATTAGTGCATTTGCAGCCTTTTTTCCTGTAAGCAAGGCATTTCCTTGTTTAATTGTTATTTGTTTGTTTCTAGGTCCTTCATTGTTCATGGCTTTCACTAGTTTCCATAGTTTGTTTCCATCCCTGTCAAAATTCAGGTTTTCTGTTTTTTCCCTCCAACAATCTCTTGTTGTTTGATTTACTGTTCTTTTATATTTTGCTGAGATGGCTTTGAGAGAGATGTTTGCTTCAATTGTTTGTTCTCTCTCTGCTGTCTTCCTGGCATCTTCAACTTTGTCCTCCAAACTTTGTAGTTCTTCAGTCCAGTATGGTTTGTAATTTTTCCTCGCTCCTCTTGGAATGGACTCAGTGGCTGCCTGTATTATCGCTCTGTTTAGACTTTCCACCATTTGCTTTATGTTGCCATATCGTGTATTTATGTTTTCACAATATTTGTCTGTTAGTATGGCAAATCTGTCCCAATCTGCTCGTTTGTAATTCCAGCGGGGCAAGGGCTTTTGCTCCTGTGGAACATACTCCATATTCATTTCAAGCTTGATTGGTCTGTGGTCACTACCTGCTAATTGGTCCAGCACATGGCGATCGATTTTGTGGAGGATGTCTCCTGTGCAGAAAGCTAAGTCTGGAGTAGAAGTGGTAAGCCATCTTCTGGAGTAGAAGCTCGGTGTGTCATCCGCTTTGTTGAGTAGATGGAGATTTGAGTCTATTTCCCAGTCCTCCAATTCATCTCCTCTTTTGTCAGTATCTGGGTATCCCCATCTTTCTGAACGGCTATTAAAGTCTCCGACAATAATGCAGTTTGTGTCAGTTATTTTCATGTTTGAGAGTGTAAGGTCCTTATCTGCTGGGCTATACAGATTGTAGATTCTTATTTTCACGTCCTTTATCATTATGTCAACACCTATAATTTCCGTTTGGTTGTCAGAGATCACAGATACTTCGCTGCAAGGTATTGTATTTCGTGTAAGTATTAGAACTCCTCCTTTGTGTCCTTCGCGGTCGAAACGTGTGGCCTGATATCCTCTGACTGAGAATTTGTGATTGGCGTTGAGGTGTGTCTCTTGAATGCATGCCACATCTATTCTATCTTTATGAAGACGATGTGTTAGGGAGTCTTTCTTCTTGTAAACTCCTTCGGCATTCCACTGTAGTATGTTGAGTGTCCGGGGTATTTGGTCAATAGCTCTTAACCTACTCCTCTGTGCCTTGACTCCACAGCACAGGGGAAGGTGACCACCAGTAGTCATGGGTGGACCCCCTCGAGGCAGGGGGCCCGGCACTATCACCGCCTGATGGGACTTCACGGGATTAGCACCATATCGATTAATTTTGATTTGTGACATCATGAATTAAGTTACGTTGCACTGCTTTGTCAAGCCTGTGGCTCAGTACATCCGATTTCGACAAGCATTTATTCGGGATGCTTTCCCTAGCCTTTGACTGTCCCCAGTCTACCTACAAGGCAGCAGGTTTCACGTTGCACTGCTTTGTCAAGCCTGTGGCTCAGTACATCCGATTTCGACAAGCATGTATTTGGGGTGCTTTCCCTAGCCTTTGACTGTCCCCAGTCTACCTACAAGGCAGCAGGTTTGTGTGTCTCTTCGTCTGGTCCCTCTCCCTTGACCTGTCCGACATGGGTGGCCCTACCAGTAGCTGTGCTACCGTCGGCATAGCTCTTGGGGTCATTGGGACGCACAAGCCCCTCTACCTCGTCACGGTGGACACACAGCAGAGGGGCTCCCTCTGGTCTGAGCCGTAAAGGCCCATGAGCTTCTCACATGTCGGACGACCGAACCATCTGTGTAAACGACAGCACCACCGTCTAACGAATTCTCGAAAATCAACGCTTTTACTTCCGCCTCCACAGCAGCCGAATTTCTTGTCTGCATTTTCTGTCTGGTTGTATGCAAACAGAAAAAGACGTACACAAATCTGTTGGCACTTTTACCCACTCCTCTCCAGATTCTAAGTCCTCATGTGAACACACCTGTTGAAGAATGTCTTCGGCTTGGCCCACCTACGACCTTCCTCTTTTTAACCTGCTGCTCTTCACCTTCATAATTTCACTATGCAGTGGATGTTGTGTGTTTGCGTTAACTCTGAGGTAGGCACGAGCTCTGCAAATTTGTATTCTGTCTTCAATGGTTGGAAAATCAAGAAGGTATCCCATCGCCCTGCATGCTGTATCTCTTGTACATCCAAGAATAATGTGCTGTATCCTTTCCATCCTTTCTATCTGCTTACGGCTGAGAGTGTACAAGATCTGACTGCTGACATTGTACAAGATCTGACTACTGGCACTCTACAAGATCTGACACGGATGCTCCCATTACAGTGCTAAAGTTCTCATTACAGTGCTGATGTTCTCATTACAGTGCTGATGTTCTCATTACAGTGCTGATGTTCTCATTACAGTGCTGATGTTCTCATTACAGTGCTGATGTTCTCATTACAGTGCTGATGTTCTCATTACAGTGCTGATGTTCTCATTACAGTGCTGATGTTCTCATTACAGTGCTGATGTTCTCATTACAGTGCTGATGTTCTCATTACAGTGCTGATGTTCGCATTACAGTGCTGATGTTCGCATTACAGTGCTGATGTTCTCATTACAGTGCTGATGTTCTCATTACAGTGCTGATGTTCTCATTACAGTGCTGATGTTCTCATTACAGTGCTGATGTTCTCATTACAGTGCTGATGTTCTCATTACAGTGCTGATGTTCTCATTACAGTGCTGATGTTCTCATTACAGTGCTGATGTTCTCATTACAGTGCTGATGTTCTCATTACAGTGCTGATGTTCTCATTACAGTGCTGATGTTCTCATTACAGTGCTGATGTTCTCATTACAGTGCTGATGTTCTCATTACAGTGCTGATGTTCTCATTACAGTGCTGATGTTCTCATTACAGTGCTGATGCTTCAGAAACCTTCATAGACGTCATGGGCAAAAACTGCTGTATTTGTCCAGGTTTCTCTTTTTGGACGGTACCCTCCAAGGGCAGGTGGGAAAACACCTTGTCTCTCTAGCTGGCTTGATATTTTTCTGGCAATTACCTTCTCCAGCAGTTTACCTATTGTATTCTGCATGGTTATTACTCGATATACCTGAATTTTTGTGTGGTCTTTGCCAGGCTTCAGCAATGTCAGCAATCATATCTTATATAATGTCAGTAGTCAGATCTTGTACAATGTCAGTAGTCAGATCTTTTACAATGTTAGTAGTCAGATCTTGTAGAATGTCAGTATGTTCCTTCTTCATTCACAGCATTGTGAGACATGTTTTGAACCAAGTTAAAATGCCTCATTTTTCTTATTTAGTGATTTGTGATTTTGATCCATGAAAGAATGCCCTGGCACAGAGCAAGGGGAAGACCACGCAAAACATGGATTGATGGTATCAAGAACATCCTTGAGAAATGAATACCAACTTACAAAGAACACTAGAAAGAGCATTATAAAGATTAACGATCTTCACATGGCGGTTTCCAATTTAATATTTTTTTTTTAAAATGGCTTGGGCTCCTGGGTTTAACTGCCTAAATATGGGTTCCAAGAAATGTATATGGAAGGAAAGGCGGCAGGGTGTAATACCGACCACATCACCTACTTACTGCCGTTCGGTCTATAGAAATATGGGTCTTGCCAGTTGTCACCAAGTTTTCCAGTTTATTTCTTTTCATAACGTGCCCCAAAAAATCTCGATTGTCTACCTGTAATTTCTCTGATCAGTTTACGGTTTTCAATTTGTTTCGTGTAGCACTAGCTGCTTGGTTTTGTTTTGTTTTTCTTTTTCCTGTGATATTCTTTGCATTTCCCCCAGAAACCACATTTCCGCTGACATTAGATGTTTTCAGACAGACAGGCCGACCGGCCTACGGGCGGGCAGACAGACAGACAGACAGACAGACAGACAGACAGACAGACAGAGAAAATTCCCAATGTGTAGCGATGTCGTTCGACATAACATAATACTGACAGACAAACTGACTGCCCAATAGACAAACTAACAGACAGAAGTAAGACAGACCGTGTGACAGGCAAGCAGACAGACAGCCAGACAGACAGACATTTCGAATTTCCATGTGTAGCGAAGCCGTTCGACATAACATAACAGTCACAGACAAACCGAGTGATCTACAGACACAAGTAAGACAGGCCCACCGACGGCAGGCAGACAGACAAACCGACCGATGGTCAGGCTGACAGACAGCCAGAACGACCGACGGACAGACAGACAAACCGACCGACGAATAGACAGAGGGAATTCCCAACGTGTAGTGGCGTCGTTCGACATAACATAACACTGACAGACAACCCAAAAGGCTTACAGACAGACTAACCGACAGAAGTAAGAGAAAACGATTGACAGGCAGGCAGGCAGACAGGCAGCCAGGCAGACAGAAGTATTAGAAACCGACCAACTGGCAGACAGACTAAAGAGAAACCGACAGGCGGGCAAACGGACAGAGAAATCGTCCGACGGGCAGACAGACAGACATACAAAATGCCAAGACAGAACGCAATCTCTACCGATAAAAACTCGACTTCCCAATTTGCTGGTTCAAAAATAAAACGGCAAAAACCGAATATGCAGGGAGGAGAGAAAAAAAACCTTGCCAATCGAAATCACCATAGACAGCGCCATTTTTCCATCGGCAGATCTCAATAAATCACCCTTTTATCTCCATAAATCACACGTTTAAACAGCTCGGCTGGACATATCTGGGACCCGAGACTGAGTAAGCTCGCCTTTGGTCAATATTTTCCACGCCTGCATGAAACCGTTATTACAGGCCACAAAGATTCGGTTCAAGAGGTGCCCGCACGGGACGAATCTGATTAAAGTAGGAAAGGATATGACTCTTTTCTATGTCTTGACGGCTGTGGAAATGTGGTTTCTGAGGAAAATGCAATGAATACCACGGACAGACAGAAAAACCAACGATCAAGTCCTACAAGAAACGAATAAAAACCGTAAACTGATTAGAAAAATTAGACACAGACAGTCAAAATTTTTTGGTCACGTTATGAGAAGAAATAAATTGGAGAACTTGGTGACAATTGGATCAACATAGTCTGGTTAGAATGAGGCAGCGAGGAGTGACGAGGGGATCTGGCCGACGGAAAGGCGAGACGGACATATAATCAGATTGCTACTGGAACTATTAGTGTTGGAACTCTTCGCTGGTTGCTGAGGATGGGGACGGAGCGCTTATGGGAATGTCCCGAATGCTGTGATGTCGGTTCCTACATCAATCAATCAATCAATCAATCAATCAATCAATCAATCAATCAATCAATCAATTGGCAAGATCGAGGGGAAGAGAGCAAGAAAGGGCAGAGAAGTAAATATCTGGATGGCTTGGCGACGTTGTATTGTCGAGACAAGAACACTGAGCTGATCGACGACTCTGGTGATCGAGTGAGATGGCAAAACATGACCGCCACGCTACAGGCATGACACATAATGATGATGATGTCTTGCCACGTATTGGGTGTATGGTCTGTAAGTAGCCCCCTTTTACGCATTAAGGCGTATCTGGCGTGTGGCGCTAGAACATTTTGTATAGAGTAGTCATCATGCGATGTGTGATGATCAGTCGTCTCTACTTTCCAAAATATTTCCTAGTACTCATGTTGATTTTGCTGTTGCTATTGCTGTTGTGGGAATATTCTTCAACAAGTGAATCGGTATAATTATCTCGGAACAGTCATAACATCTGATGGGAGATGCCTTGAAGAGATTAGAACAAGAATCGCCATGCCGAAAGTAGCCTTTAGCAAGATGAAAGACATTCTAACCAATAAAAAGATGTCAATTGAAACGAGAAAAAGAGTGTTGAGGGGATACATAGAGCCGGTTATTTTGTATGGATGTGAAACTTGGACAATGAGCAGTCAAGCTGAAAAACATCTGATGGCTGCAGAAATGTGGTTTCTGAGGAAAATGCAAAGAATACTATGGACAGACAGAAAAACCAATGGCCAAGGACTACAGGAGACAAATGAAAATCGTAGACTGATTAGAGAAATTAGACATAGACAGTCAACATTTTTTGGACATGTTATGAGAAGAAATGGATTGGAGAACTTAGTGACAACTGGCAAGATCGAGGGGAACAGACCAAGAGGAAGACCGAGAGGAAATTACCTGGATGGCTTGGCCTACATGGCATGGACGAGACAGGAACACTGAGCTGATCCACGACTCTGGTGATCGAGTGAAATGGCGAGTCATGACCGCCCACGCTTTCCGGCATGGCACATGATTGATTACTGTTGTTGCTAGTGTTGTTTCTGTTGTTGTTCTGGTTGCTGTTACTGTTGTTATTGTATTTGTTGTCTTGTTGTTTCAGTTGTTGTTGCTATTGCTGTTGTTGCTAGTGTTGTTTCTGTGGTTGTTCTTGTTGCTATTGCTGTTGATATTATTTTTGTCGTCTCTGTTGTTGTTGTTGTTGTTGTTGTTGTTGTTGATGTTTATATAGCCGCTAATGTTGTTTCTGTTGTTGTTCTGGTTATTGTTGCTATTGCTGTTGTTATTGTTTTTGTCATTTTTGTTGTTGTTCTTGTTGTTATTGCTGTTGTTATTGTTTTTTGTCGTCTTTGTTGTTTCTGGTAGTGTTATTGTTACTATTGTTGTTGTTCTAGCATTATTTCTGTTGTTATTGCTATTGTTGCTGGAGTTGTTTCTGTTGTTGTTGCCATTGTTGTTGTTATTATTTTTGTCGACTTTGCTATCATTGTTTTCATCGTTGTTGTTTTTGTGGTTATTGTTGCTATTAATGTCACTGCTATTTTTGCGTTGTAATTGTTATATTGTTGTTGTTGCAGCTGATGATGTATCTGTTGCCGATTTTATTGTTTCGATTGCTGCTTCTGCTGCTGTTATTATTGTTGGGGGTGGGGGGAGAGGGAGGGGTCGGGGCTATGCAGGTAGCTGTGCGTTTATGTTCACATTGGTACCCGGAGCGAGGGATACACACGGCGGTGGTTTGTAGACGCCGGTGGTGGTTTGTGACACTCAGCGGTGGTTTGTGGCCCAGAATGGTGGTTTATGACACACAGCGGCGGTTTGTAGACCCCGGTGGTGGTTTGTGACACACAGCGGTGGTTTGTGGCCCAGAATGGTGGTTTGTGACACACAGCGGTGGTTTGTGGCCCAGAATGGTGGTTTGTGGCCCAGAATGGTGGTTTGTGACACACAGCGGTGGTTTGTGGCCCAGAATGGTGGTTTGTGACCCACAGCGGTGGTTTGTAGCCCAGAATGGTGTTTTGTGGCCCAGAATGGTGGTATGTGACACACAGCGGTGGATTGTGGCCCAGAATGGTGGTTTGTGACACACAGCGGTGGTTTGTGGCCCAGAATGGTGGTTTATGACACACAGCGACGGTTTGTAGACCCCGGTGGTGGTTTGAAACACACAACGGTGGTTTGTGGCCCAGAATGGTGGTTTGTGACAGACAGCGGTGGTTTGTAGCTCAGGATGGTGGTTTGTCACACACAGCGGTGGTTTGTAGACCCTGGTGGTGGTTTGTGACCCAGGATGGTGGTTTGTGATACACAGCGGTGGTTTGTGGCCCAAAGTGGGGTTTGTGGCCCACAGTGGAGGTTTGAGGCACATGGCTGTGGTTTGTGACGCACAGCGGTGGTTTGTGGCCAACGGTAGGGGTTTGTAGCCCACGATGGGAGTTTGTGGCCCAGGTGGGGGATTGTGTTGTATTATGGGGTTTGTGACCCATGGTGGGGGTTTGTGGCCCACGGTGGGGGTATGTGGCCCACAGTGGAGGTTTGCAGCCCACGGTGGAGTTTACGGCTCACGGTGGGCCCACGGTTTGGGGCCCAAGGCTGTGGATTGTGACGCACAGCGTTGGTTTGTGGCCAACGGTGGAGGTTTATGGCCCACTGTGGTGTTTGTGGCTTAGGGTGGGGGTTTGTGGCCCAAGGCTGTGGTTTGTGAAACACAGCGGTGGTTTGTGGCCCATGGAGGTGGTATGTGACACATAGCGGCGGTATGTAGCCCACGGTGGGGGTTTGTGGCCCACGGTGGAGGTTTGTGGCCCAGGTGGGGGTTTGTGGACCCCAGCGGTTCTTTGCTTTTGTCTTCAATCTGTTTGGGATATATTTTACTCTAACAGCCAATATCTGAAAACAAGATAGATCCTGCATGACAGCATGGTATATATATATATATATATATATATATATATATATATATATATATATATATATATATATATATATATATATATATATATATATATATATATATATATATATATATATATATATATATATATAGCGCCCCTACCCGTCGACGTCCCACACAGTGTTGAGGTGTTTTATAGATTGGCGCCTTATCGCCCCACTCGCTTCCTCTCCACGACCGCTTAGTCGCCATAGGGAGTCTCCGTGGTGAAGTAATTGTACTACTTGCCTCGCGCTCCGATGGTTGTGGGTTAGATTCTAGGCTACATCGTTCGATTCAAAAGAGCAGTTTTCTCGGAGACTCCTGGGGATCGTCGCTGGAGCTACGGAGTTCGCACTTTGTGCGACGTTTTCAGCAGGCCGCCCTGCGGAAAGAGGCCAAGCCATATGAGATAAAACTCGGTGCAATGAAGTCGAACCTCTTGAATGTTTGTTTTCTGTTCATCATATTAATCTCTATCGGGAAAAGCAAAAGATTGATGGCGGTCGTGTCGTTGTTAACAGCATGCTTTGGTCATGTGATGAGAAGAGAGACAATGGAGAACATCGTGACGACTGGAAATATCAGTGGGGGAAAAAAGGGGAAGCAGTAAACCGAGAGAAGTGTTTGTTGTTGTAGCGCTCACTCGCTTTGAACTCAAGCATAGTTCAAACACACAACTTCTAGTAGCAATGCACTGAATGTGGTGTGTGGATTAGCTTTCCCTAATACAAATGTCAAACTATTGAACGTAAACCTGGCAAGACATCAACAACAGCAGTAAAATGCTGGTGTTGACAGCGATTTCCTGTAAACAGGATATGCCCCCCCCCTCCCCCCCCAAAAAAAAAAAATATACCAATGTTAATCGCCATTAGGCGAACCCACTCCGGCTTCAGAGGTACTTGCAATTTACGTTTCCAAGTTAAAGACAAGAAGCCAACCTTTTAGTCCAACTGTCCGGTGTAGGGGTTGAACCCGTTACCTCAACATCCGCGCACCGAACGTTTAGCTTAAGAACGTGCGTGCTTGCCATTCGGCCATGCTGATCTCCAGACCGAGGGAGTGATGCTGGATGGACTGAGTCGGTGGCATGACGGAATATCTTCAGCGGAGTTGGTCCAGAACACTAAGGACAGAGATCTGCGGAGAGACATGAACTCCTACATCTGCTGTCAGGACACATAATGATGATGATGAGTGGCGTTATTACGATGCTCTGTTATGAAGCAGCAATTTCTCCGAAGTACACCGGCATATAACAATGACGTGTACCTTTTCTTTGATCCGCAATCATTGAGCATCATTTCTCAGCGGTATATAAATATGGTTACCAGATGTACCTGTTTTTCGGGACAGTCCCGGATTTCATAATTTACAGTCCAGAAAAAGTCTCGATAGCCGGTTTGCACCGATTTTTTCCCCTGTTAAGCTGTTAAGTAAACATTTAATTATATCCAACTCTTATTCGATCATCAACAGCATCGACAACAGCATCCACAGCAGCAAAGACCACGGCGTGGACAACAGCAAAGACCACGGCATCGACAACAGCAAAGACAGCAGCATCCACAACAGCATACACAAAAGCATCGACAACTGCATCCACAACAGAAATACATAAGCACCGTCACAAGCATCAACAAATAGAGCCGTGTAATTAAAGAAACCTCAAATATCCGCGCGCGCGCGCACGCTGTAGTTTTCTTTTCACCATCATCATAATCTGGTCAGCGGATCTCTACGGCACTTAAAACCCCGAGGAAAGACCAGACGGACATATAATCAGACTACTACTGGCACCATTGGGACTCTTCGCTGGCTGTTGCAGATGAGGATGGAACATGTATGGAAATGTCCCTAGTGCTGTGATGCCGGTTCTTGACTCAAATATTTTCATGTGGTCAGCGCTGTTCACCGGTTCCCGTCTGCTGTGTAAAATGAGATTCAATCTAAATTGCCAGCACAGGTCGCACTGTGAAAAGCGACTTTTTTTGGTTTCTTTTTTCTTATCCTATTTACAGGTCTCTATGGCTAAGGGCTTGCGAACGCGGTTTGTGAGCCCGTATACCCGGGTTCGAAACACAGCGGTGCTGGTTTTTTTTAGAAAAGGTATAGGAGCCGGTCGTTCAGAAAGCAATGGCAAACTACTGAACGTAAAATTTGCCCAGGAATCACGAACAGCGAAAATGCTGGGTTGACTGCTACGTCCTGTGAAGGACGAGAAACTTAATTTTTAATTTACAGAACATTGCTGTCAACACTAGAATTTTACTACTGTTGTTGATGTCTTGGCAAGTTTACGTTCAGTAGTTTTCCATTGATTTCTGAAAGACCGGATCCCATACCAATTCGTTAAAACCCAAGGCAACGCGGTCTGCTGCCAAATCACTCGCAGCTGTGTTTCGAATGCGGGTATGCAGGCTTACTAATCGCGTCCGTAATTCCTTAGCCATGGAGAGCGGTGGAATGAGACTACATGGGATAAAACGTGGTACAATGAAGTCGACAATCTTGCCTTTAAAAGCCCCTGTTTTAAGTAACAATATTGATGTTTTAACGGCTTTGTGGTGAAGGAGTTACGAATGCATTTCGTAATCCCGCATACCGCGTTGGAAACACAACTGCGGGCGATTTGGAAGAAAATTGCCTTGCGTTGGTTTCCCTTGCAAGGTGCCGGTCATTCAGAAAGCAATGGCAAACTACTGAATGTAAACGTGACAAGACATCAATCACAAACAGCTTTAAAAAAAAACAACCCACTAGTGTTGACTGCCACGGCATGTAAAGGATATACAACTAACTTTGACTTTAAATAACATTTGTAACATCTTTGATGCTCTCTTATTGATTGATTCATTCAGTAGAATGTCCTTTGCAGAACCTCCCTCCCATAACAATCTTCCGGAAAACTTCTCGGTCATAAGCAAGATGCCCCGCGTCCGACACACCCATCTTGAAATCATCTACCACACCCTGCCCCTATCTTCTCTTTGAGCTTCCTCTTCCTCTCTTTCCAGGCATTATTCTTCTCTCCAAAGTTTGATGACGTTTCAGGTGACCAAAATATTTCAGTTTTCTTTGTTTCATCGTCTTTAGTAGCCAACCCTCTTCAATATTCAGATCTTGTCATATGGATGCATTTGTTTTCTTCTTTATCCAAGATATTCTTGAACCCCATCTATAACATTTATATTCAAAGGCATGTATGCGCCATTCAGCTTGTTCAGTAAGTGTCCAGGTCTCACAGACGTATGTTGCAATGGGAAAGATGCATGCTCTTAAAAATGTATGCCTAAGAGAAATGTCCCATGTTGTCTGTTACCCACTCTAGCAACTGTCCCTGTGTATACAAACAACATGTTTTAACTTGCACTCAGCCATGCTATACTATACAGCCTGTTCCGTGTTTGGCTTGCTTCCTGTGTAACAATAGAAATCATACAGTTCGTTTCCTTTGTTCCAGGTACGTATGCACTTAAGACAAATGATGTGCACTAAGAAAGTAGGACGATCGTGGGGTTCTGATGGGGATCTTCACGTGCGGTTTTGATTCTGGTGTTGTCTGGGAGGTGTGTTTCTTGTACTGGTCGTGGATTTACGGTATGAAAGATGGCGCGTGGAGGGCGCCTGGCAATGTGGTCGTGGTTACTGGAGTGTGGTGTGGACAATCTGCCACAGGTGTTGGCTTTATGGGCGTGAAGATGGGAATGAAGCAATAAGAGAGGAGGGGCAGGATTGTGATAGAAGGTGAGAAAGAGAAGGAGGAGAAGGAGGGAGAGAGAGAGAGAGAGGGGGGGGGAGGTCGTGAGGGAGGAGGATGTAGAATGAGGAAGAGAGATGATGAGAGAGATTAAGAGAGAAGAAAAATGCTGGAGAGGGAGAGAATGGGAGGGGAGGGAGGGGGAGTTAGGGGTGAGAGTGAGAGAGAAGGGTAGAGAGAGAGAGGGAGAGAAAAGTGAGCCTAGATAAATTAAAACATAATTCTTATGGGGATTTGAACCCAGAACCACTGGGCCGGCAGGCAACCGTGCTAGCCCTAGCAATACCGCGGCTTCCACGTTATTAGTCATCATCCTCATCCAACACCTTTCCCGTGAAACGTCATGGGGAGAAATAGTTGACCTTCCATAGCCCGATGTGTGGCACTGGATAGTGTCATTCCATGTGAAAATATTCTGTCTTTGATATCAGTTTATTTTGTATGTTAACAGTTAACAAGTTAGTTGCATATCCTTGTACAGGACGTCGCAGTCACCCCGGCAATTGTATTTTGCTGTCTGTGATCTTTTGGCAAGTTTGCCATTGACACACACACACACAAAGCGATAGACAGAGGGAGAGATTGACACAGATAGGGACAGGGAGAGAGAGAGAGAGAGAGAGAGGGGCAGAGTGATAGAGAAAAAGATAGAGAGTTGAAAGAGAAATTAAGAGACTGAGAGAGAAAGAGACTTGGCAGAAATAGAGAGACAGGGTTAAGAAAGAGAAGGATAGAGAGGAAGATAGACAGTGGAAGAGAGACAGAGAGAAACGGAAAGTGAGAGAAAAGGAGAGAGATAGAGAAATTAAAAGAGAGAGAGAGAGAGAGAGAGAGAGAGAGAGAGAGAGAGAGAGAGAGAGAGAGAGAGAGAGAGAGAGAGAGACCGAAAAAGAAAAACAGACAACGACAACACTAAACAGCTTCCTGATGGGAAGTGACCTTTCCACATGACCTGTGTGACCTTTCTTTCGGAAGTCCGAACTCACAAACCATGCTTGACGGCTTTGTTGTTAATCTCGCTCTTGTCTTTGCTGTTGTCGTTGCCGTTACTTGTCGTAGAGCACACGGGACCCTCCTCTGGCTCTAGTTAGATGAACGGGCAAACAACCTTGCACACGATACGCATATTCGTGTGTGTTTACTTTAATCCTATCAGATTCGAGCCAAAGTGAATGATGATTTATCTATATATATAAAATAGAATGTCTGTCTGTATGTATGTCCTTTATGCGTTCGCGAACGGTCCATCCGATTGAGATGAAATTTTCTACACGTCTTCCTCTCATTCGCGTGCTGCCAACTGTCATAGTTTGTTAGTGTACAAACAGTTATTTACTTAACATTATTTAATATTTTAATTTACATTATAATGTATATATAGCGAGGGGACATAACTTCTATACATTGGCACCTTGCCGTCTTGACAGACGATAGTTTGTGCTTTAAAAAGGCATAATAACTTTTAACTATGGCGGTAGCGAGTGTGACTGATAAGGCCAATTTGCGCTGTAAATGTCCGTTCACAGTGGGTGCATGTGAACACGTGGTCATTTCCACCATCATGCACCATCTTACGTCTCACACGCTTGGTGTGTGACTTTTCTGCAATAATTTTCTCCTTTGATTTTATTCCATTTCTGATATTTGCCCTCCATGCAACACGTTCAGCGGCGACTTGCTCCCAATGTGCATTATCAATGCCTGTATCAATCATGTCCCGCTTACACACATCTTTGTATCGTAGTAGAGGCATTTACTGTATGTTGATCTCTTGGCAAGATTACGCTCAGTAGTTTGCCATTGCTTTCTGAGCGGCCGGCTCAGTATCCCGCAAGTCACGAGCGGGGGTCGAACCGCCTCAGCTCTCGCTCCACTACGAGACTCTGCGTGATAAACGGGATTACAGAGAGAAAGTGTTGTAACCCCACAGCCAGAGAGACCGGCGTTGTTCCGTGTAGTGATACATTTATCAGCCGTTGTGGTGTTCTGTGTAGTGATATATGTATACACTGTTGTCAACTGTTATCTTTCTTCTTCTGCTTGTAAAATACCCAGCGGAAAATAAGGCCACAATCACGCAAGCAAAGCTCTGTGTAGAACACCGTTGCTCAAGCGACGACACCCAGGAGTCTCCGAGGAAACTGCACTAGTGAACCCACTGAGAGTGGTTGCGTTAGTATAATTGATAAGCAGCTGCGTCGATAATCTCAGAGGAAGGTTTGACGGTTGCGCTCGTCGTCTCGCTACATGAGAGAAAGAAGACTGACCACCTATCCTCCGTGCTCTCTGGCCTACATAATATGATAACCCAATAACATCACAGACCCATTGCAAGTTCCTGCATAGACACCTGTTTATTTATTCATTTTGGTTATTTATAATGGGCCTGACACGTAGTCTGGATCCACGTCTCACTTGGACAGGGCAACAAATGGCAAACACTCTTAGAGACTTAAATGCAATATATCCCGACATTTTCCCAGCTAAAAACAACACTGAAAATGAGACTGACATTTCCCAGAAGGCAACCCGATGATATTTCTGGGATAAACTTTGACACGCGAGGCGGCAGTCGGGGCTGGGGACGTGGACAATTTTCTCTTCATTATCTCTATTTTTACGAATGGATACTGTAGATGAAGTGACATGTTACCAGCTGATGTATGTGTGCTGTCACAGAGGACCGTTACCCCAGTGAATACGTGCGATCATGAGTCGTTAGAATTGTGGCCTCCCTAGTGAAATGTTGGTGTTAAGTTAAAGGTGATCCACGGTGGCTGCTGACGTAGATGTATGAAGGCAAGCTTACTCTCCCAGGCCGCCAGGGGACACAGTGAACTAGAGATGTTCGGCGTCGGTGTCAGTCTCCAGGATATAACATACGAGTCCTGTAGTGGATGATTAATTAAAGTAAGGAAATGGTGGATCTTGTTATTACTTCGGCGCCTGTGTCCGCCTGCTGGCTCTCTGGTCACATGTTCACATTCTGATCCATGGGGATTGATAAAACTGAGCTGTACTCAAGCGTTGTACACACAAACTACTGACGGTTAGTTTCTCCTATTACCATTGTCCCCCATCATCAAGCGAACCCGCTGCCACTTAGGTATGTGTAATTTCTTCTTCTTCTTCTGCTGCGTTCATCCGGAGTTTTTTACGGATGTGACTGCGTTGTGCCTGTTTACAGCAGAGCTGCGTTCTTGCGCCGTTAGGCCGACACATCCGACTTCTGCGGGCATTTGTTGACCGGGTTAACCTTCCCGAGGGTTTCTTAGGACGTTTGAATCTCACTGTTGTGGTGTTATCTCCCATCCTAGCTGGCCCATATAGAACAGCCAAAGACATCCTGGTCAGCCCTCAAGGGAAGGCAGGGGCAGACCATGGGCATTCCCCGCCATCCAAGGAGGCTTCCATACTTGCAGAGCCAACACAGCGCTCTGGTACTGGGCTCACCCAAGGAATCGTCACGTCCTGCACATGGCTGCTTAGCTTCACTTCCGTATATTGGGCCTTCCGTTCACCATAGGCTGTTATTCCGGAAACCAGAAGAATGCAGTGTGCAGATGACATCCACACAGTGAGTTTTCGATTCGGACTTTCCGCGCAATGGATTTGCTATCCGAGCAATATTCCATTTCGTGCCACTAGAACACTTCTTCCACCTTTTTTGAAGCCCACACAGTGAGCTTTTGATTCGGACTTTCCACGTAATGGATCTGCTATCCAAGCAATATTCAATTTCATGACTCTGGGAGGCTTTTGTAACCAACATACTTGTGGTATGAAGTGTGGCAGTCTGAATACTTCTTCATACACCTTTAAATGTCAACCTGTATGTAGTTAAAGTAAGCTACGGTCAACTTGAGCTTGTTGATATCTCCATAGAGCTTGTCCTCAAATGAAGCAGGTGTGGGCCAAAATATCTTTCTCTGTTCTGCATATATTGGGCAATCCTGAAGCAAATGTTTTGCTGTCATTTTTCCAGTTCGACAATTACATTCATCGGTATCTCCTATCTTTAGTTTATTGAACAAGTGGTATTTCAGCCTGTTATGTCCTGTGTGGAGTCTGAAGATTGCTACTTGTTCTCTTCGGTCGAGTTTGTAATATGCATCATCCTTCTGGTGGCCTGGATGCTCTGATTCCCATTTGGTTCTATAGGTGCTTTTTATCAACCTCTTTGCCTGATTATAGGTTATGTCTATGTCAGGCTGTGGTAGTCGTCCACCCTCTTTTGCCAGTCTGTCAGCCTCTTCGTTTCCAGGTATACTGCAATGTGATGGGATCCACTGTATTACAACTTTTTTTGGATTTCTGGCATAGACCATGGAGTGCTGCTCTTAGGTCAGCTATTTCTGTGCTGTTATTGCTCTTCAGTATTGAGACAGCTGACTTTGCATCTGTGAAGATAGCTATTTGCTTCTCTTTATTTTCCTCCATCAAGAGCATTTCTGCTGCAGTTTTCAGAGCCTCTACCTCCGCTTTGAAGTTACTTGAAAACTTTCCAGTTGCCACTGAATGTGTTTTTTGTTCCACTCCATTTTTTTAATTTAGGAGAATTCCTCCTCCTCCATTCTCTATTGAATTTTTGGCTGATCCATTTGTATATGCATGGCTCCAATTGCTGCTAGGGTAATGTTCTTTTATGTAGTTTAGGGTTATTTCTCTTCTTTCAGTTTCATGCTGAGTGTTCTTTTTCTCAATACCAGGAATGTTTTCTATCATCTCAGGCAGTTGCTGCTGTCTCCAAGCTGGGAACTTGTGTGCATTGTAAATGGGCTTTGACTGTTGATATGTTAAGTATGGGATCTGCCCTAATCTTTCATTTTGCAGTTTCTACAAAGTTGCTACGCTTCAGTCTTCCCTTTCCAAAACCACTAAACCTTTTATACATAGGGTGGTCTGTCAATCTTCTAAATTTTTCTGCTTGTTGCTGGGCTCTGCTATCTCTTCTATCCTGCATTGGTTGTAAACAAGTGATCCTTTCAAGTTCATTAATAGGCGTTGTCTTCAGGCTTCCAGTTATGATTCGCATTCCTTGATTTTGGACTCTACTTATTTTGTTAAAGTTTGACTTAGCTGCTGTTGCCCAAGCTGCAATGCCATATTCCAGTATTGGCCTCACCCGTCCAGTATATAACTTCTTGAGAACTTTCTCATCTGCTCCCCACGTTGTACCAGCAAGCTTTTTCATGATTGCCATTCTCTGCCTTGCTCTTGTTCGATTTTTCTCAACCTGTGTCTTCCATGTCAGGCGACGATCAAAGGTGACTCCTAGATAGTTTGGATTTTCTTCATGGCGCAATATTTTTCCATTCAATACCAGCTTAGGTTGCTGAGTTTTATTTGAGAGGGAGAACACTGTGCATGTTGTTTTCTCCTCACTTATCTTCACTAGCCATGATTTTGACCAGTCCTCTAGCGCTAATAAGGCTTGCTGTATTCTGCTGTTAGCTGTACTAATATATTCTTCAGATGTCCATATGGCTAGGTCATCTGCAAAGGAGGATGTGTGTACTCTGGCTGGAAAATTTTCTGTGATGTCATTTATATATGCTAGGAATAATGTTGGTGAAAGAACTCCTCCTTGGGGGACACCTTGCTCCAACAGCATCATTTTGCTTGTTTGTCCTTGTACTTTTGTCCTGGCAGTTCTGTTCTCAAGGTAGTGGCTGATCCATTTATACATTTTTCCACAAACATGCATGTTTTGCAGTTTTACTTTCAGTCCTTCCTTCCATACTTTATCAAATGCATTTTTCTAAATCTATCCAGACTGCTAGTGTGTGCTTTTTCTCTTGGAAGGCATCCTCTATTTCCTGAGCTATATAGGTTATTTGATCTTCAGTGGATCTGTACTTTCTGAATCCTGCTTGGTGTGGTGTTAAGAGTTTGTTTTCTTCCAGATGCCATGTTAGCCTGCCATTGATAATGCGTTCCATTAATTTTCCTACACAGCTAAGTAGACTGATAGGTCGATATCCATTTGGTTCTTCCAGGTCTTTTCCTTTCTTTGGGACTGGTATTAGTATAGCTTCCTTCCATGCCTGTGGGACTATTCCTCTCTTCCTAGCTGTTAATTTAGGACTGCTAGTAGTTTCTTCTTTGCCTTGGTGCCTAGTCCTATTAGCATTTCATTTGTGATTCTTCTTCTTCTTCTTCTTCTACTTCTTCGTTCATCCGGAGTTTTTTTCGGATGTGATTGCGTTGTGCCTGTTTACAGCAGAGCTGCGTTCTTGCGCCGTTAGGCCGACACATCCGACTTCTGCGGGCAATTGTTGACCGGGTTAACCTTCCCGGGGGTTTCTTAGGACGTTTGACTCTCACTGTTGTGGTGTTATCTCCCATCCTAGCTGGCCCATATAGAACAGCCAAAGACATCCTGGTCAGCCCTCAAGGGAAGGCAGGGGCAGACCATGGGCATTCCCCGCCATCCAAGGAGGCTTCCATACTTGCAGAGCCAACACACAGCGCTCTGGTACTGGGCTCACCCAAGGAATCGTCACGTCCTGCACATGGCTGCTTAGCCTCACTTCCGTATATTGGGCCTTCCGTTCACCATAGGCTGTTCTTCCGGAAACCAGAAGAATGCAGTGTGCAGATGACATCCACACAGTGAGCTTTCGATTCGGACTTTCCACACAATGGATTTGCTATCCGAGCAATATTCCATTTCGTGCCACTAGGACACTTTTTTGAAAGCCCACACAGTGAGCTTTTGATTCAGACTTTCCACATAATGGATTTGCTATCCAAGCAATATTCCATTTCGTGCCACTAGGACACTTTTTCCACCTTTTTTGAAAGCCCACACAGTGAGCTTTTGATTCGGACTTTCCACGTAATGGATCTCCTATCCAGCAATATTCCATTTCATGCCTCTGGGAGGCTTTTGTAACCGACATACCTGTGGTATGGAAGTGTGGCAGTCTGAATACTTCTTCATACACCTTTAAATGTCAACCTGTATGTAGTTAAAGTAAGCTACGGTCAACTTGAGCTTGTTGATATCTCCATAGAGCTTGTCCTCTAATGAAGCAGGTGTGGGCCAAAATATTTTTCTCTGTTCTGCATATATTGGGCAATCCTGAAGCAAATGTTTTGCTGTCATTTTTCCAGTTCGACAATTACATTCATCGGTATCTCCTATCTTTAGTTTATTGAACAAGTGGTATTTCAGCCTGTTATGTCCTGTGCGGAGTCTGAAGATTGCTACTTGTTCTCTTCTGTCGAGTTTGTAATATGCATCATCCTTCTGGTGGCCTGGATGCTCTGATTCCCATTTGGTTCTATAGGTGCTTTTTATCAACCTCTTTGCCTCATTATAGGTTATGTCTATGTCAGGCTGTGGTAGTCGTCCGCCCTCTTTTGCCAGTCTGTCAGCCTCTTCATTTCCAGGTATACTGCAATGTGATGGGATCCACTGTATTACAACTTTTTTGGATTTCTGGCATAGACCATGGAGTGCTGCTCTTAGGTCAGCTATTTCTGTGCTGTTATTGCTCTTCAGTATTGAGACAGCTGACTTTGCATCTGTGAAGATAGCTATTTGCGTCTCTTTATTTTCCTCCATCAAGAGCATTTCTGCTGCAGTTTTCAGAGCCTCTACCTCCGCTTTGAAGTTACTTGAAAACTTTCCAGTTGCCACTGAATGTGTTTTTTTCACTCCATTTTTTAAATTTAGGAGAATTCCTCCTCCTCCATTCTCTATTGAATTTTTGGCTGATCCATCTGTATATGCATGGGTCCAATTGCTGCTTGGGTATTGTTCTTTTATGTAGTTTAGGGTTGTATCTCTTCTTTCGGTTTCATGCTGAGTGTTCTTTTTCTCAATACCAGGAATGTTTTCTATCATCTCAGGCAGTTGCTGCTGTCTCCAAGCTGGGAACTTGTCTGCATTGTAAATAGGTTTGACTGTTGATATGTTAAGTATGGGATCTGCCCTAATCTTTCGTTTTGCAGTTTCTACAAAGTTGCTACGCTTCAGTCGTCCCTTTCCAAAACCACTAAACCTTTTATACATAGGGTGGTCTGGCAATCTTCTAAATTTTTCTGCTTGTTGCTGGGCTCTGCTATCTCTTCTATCCTGCATTGGTTGTAAACAAGTGATCTTTTCTAAGTTCATTAATAGGCGTTGTCTTCAGGCTTCCAGTTATGATTCGCTTTCCTTGATTTTGGACTCTACTTATTTTGTTAAAGTTTGACTTAGCTGCTGTTGCCCAAGCTGCAATGCCATATTCCAGTATTGGCCTCACCCGTCCAGTATATAACTTCTTGAGAACTTTCTCATCTGCTCCCCACGTTGTACCAGCAAGCTTTTTCATGATTGCCATTCTCTGCCTTGCTCTTGTTCGATTTTTCTCAACCTGTGTCTTCCATGTCAGGCGACGATCAAAGGTGACTCCTAGATAGTTTGGATTTTCTTCATGGCGCAATATTTTTCCATTCAATACCAGCTTAGGTTGCTGAGTTTTATTTGAGAGGGAGAACACTGTGCATGTTGTTTTCTCCTCACTTATCTTCACTAGCCATGATTTTGACCAGTCCTCTAGCGCTAATAAGGCTTGCTGTATTCTGCTGTTAGCTGTACTAATATATTCTTCAGATGTCCATATGGCTAGGTCATCTGCAAAGGATGATGTGTGTACTCTGGCTGGAAAATTTTCTGTGATGTCATTTATATATGCTAGGAATAATGTTGGTGAAAGAACTCCTCCTTGGGGGACACCTTGCTCCAACAGCATCATTTTGCTTGTTTGTCCTTGTACTTTTGTCCTGGCAGTTCTGTTCTCAAGGTAGTGGCTGATCCATTTATACATTTTCCCACAAACATGCATGTTTTGCAGTTTTACTTTCAGTCCTTCCTTCCATACTTTATCAAATGCATTTTTCTAAATCTATCCAGACTGCTAGTGTGTGCTTTTTCTCTTGGAAGGCATCCTCTATTTCCTGAGCTATATAGGTGATTTAATCTTCAGTGGATCTGTACTTTCTGAATCCTGCTTGGTGTGGTGTTAAGAGTTTGTTTTCTTCCAGATGCCATGTTAGCCTGCCATTGATAATGCGTTCCATTAATTTTCCTACACAGCTAAGTAGACTGATAGGTCGATAGCCATTTGGTTCTTCCAGGTCTTTTCCTTTCTTTGGGACTGGTATTAGTATAGCTTCCTTCCATGCCTGTGGGACTATTCCTCTCTTCTAGCTGTTATTTAGGACTGCTAGTAGTTTCTTCTTGGCCTTGGTGCCTAGTCCTATTAGCATTTCATTTGTGATTCTTCTTCTTCTTCTTCTTCTACTTCTTCGTTCATCCGGAGTTTTTTTTCGGATGTGATTGCGTTGTGCCTGTTTACAGCAGAGCTGCGTTCTTGCGCCGTTAGGCCGACACATCCGACTTCTGCGGGCAATTGTTGACCGGGTTAACCTTCCCGGGGGTTTCTTAGGACGTTTGACTCTCACTGTTGTGGTGTTATCTCCCATCCTAGCTGGCCCATATAGAACAGCCAAAGACATCCTGGTCAGCCCTCAAGGGAAGGCAGGGGCAGACCATGGGCATTCCCCGCCATCCAAGGAGGCTTCCATACTTGCAGAGCCAACACACAGCGCTCTGGTACTGGGCTCACCCAAGGAATCGTCACGTCCTGCACATGGCTGCTTAGCCTCACTTCCGTATATTGGGCCTTCCGTTCACCATAGGCTGTTCTTCCGGAAACCAGAAGAATGCAGTGTGCAGATGACATCCACACAGTGAGCTTTCGATTCGGACTTTCCGCACAATGGATTTGCTATCCGAGCAATATTCCATTTCGTGCCACTAGGACACTTTTTCCACCTTTTTTGAAAGCCCACACAGTGAGCTTTTGATTCGGACTTTCCACATAATGGATTTGCTATCCAAGCAATATTCCATTTCGTGCCACTAGGACACTTTTTCCACCTTTTTTGAAAGCCCACACAGTGAGCTTTTGATTCGGACTTTCCACGTAATGGATCTCCTATCCAGCAATATTCCATTTCATGCCTCTGGGAGGCTTTTGTAACCGACATACCTGTGGTATGAAGTGTGGCAGTCTGAATACTTCTTCATACACCTTTAAATGTCAACCTGTATGTAGTTAAAGTAAGCTACGGTCAACTTGAGCTTGTTGATATCTCCATAGAGCTTGTCCTCTAATGAAGTAGGTGTGGGCCAAAATATCTTTCTCTGTTCTGCATATATTGGGCAATCCTGAAGCAAATGTTTTGCTGTCATTTTTCCAGTTCGACAATTACATTCATCGGTATCTCCTATCTTTAGTTTATTGAACAAGTGGTATTTCAGCCTGTTATGTCCTGTGCGGAGTCTGAAGATTGCTACTTGTTCTCTTCTGTCGAGTTTGTAATATGCATCATCCTTCTGGTGGCCTGGATGCTCTGATTCCCATTTGGTTCTATAGGTGCTTTTTATCAACCTCTTTGCCTCATTATAGGTTATGTCTATGTCAGGCTGTGGTAGTCGTCCGCCCTCTTTTGCCAGTCTGTCAGCCTCTTCATTTCCAGGTATACTGCAATGTGATGGGATCCACTGTATTACAACTTTTTTGGATTTCTGGCATAGACCATGGAGTGCTGCTCTTAGGTCAGCTATTTCTGTGCTGTTATTGCTCTTCAGTATTGAGACAGCTGACTTTGCATCTGTGAAGATAGCTATTTGCTTCTCTTTATTTTCCTCCATCAAGAGCATTTCTGCTGCAGTTTTCAGAGCCTCTACCTCCGCTTTGAAGTTACTTGAAAACTTTCCAGTTGCCACTGAATGTGTTTTTTTCACTCCATTTTTTAAATTTAGGAGAATTCCTCCTCCTCCATTCTCTATTGAATTTTTGGCTGATCCATCTGTATATGCATGGGTCCAATTGCTGCTTGGGTAATGTTCTTTTATGTAGTTTAGGGTTATTTCTCTTCTTTCGGTTTCATGCTGAGTGTTCTTTTTCTCAATACCAGGAATGTTTTCTATCATCTCAGGCAGTTGCTGCTGTCTCCAAGCTGGGAACTTGTCTGCATTGTAAATAGGTTTGACTGTTGATATGTTAAGTATGGGATCTGCCCTAATCTTTCGTTTTGCAGTTTCTACAAAGTTGCTACGCTTCAGTCGTCCCTTTCCAAAACCACTAAACCTTTTATACATAGGGTGGTCTGTCAATCTTCTAAATTTTTCTGCTTGTTGCCGAGCTCTGCTATCTCTTCTATCCTGCATTGGTTGTAAACAAGTGATCTTTTCTAAGTTCATTAATAGGCGTTGTCTTCAGGCTTCCAGTTATGATTCGCATTCCTTGATTTTGGACTCTACTTATTTTGTTAAAGTTTGACTTAGCTGCTGTTGCCCAAGCTGCAATGCCATATTCCAGTACTGGCCTCACCCGTCCAGTATATAACTTCTTGAGAACTTTCTCATCTGCTCCCCACGTTGTACCAGCAAGCTTTTTCATGATTGCCATTCTTTGCCTTGCTCTTGTTCGATTTTTCTCAACCTGTGTTTTCCATGTCAGGCGACGATCAAAGGTGACTCCGAGATAGTTTGGATTTTCTTCATGGCGCAATATTTTTCCATTCAATACCAGCTTAGGTTGTTGAGTTTTATTTGAGAGGGAGAACACTGTGCATGTTGTTTTCTCCTCACTTATCTTCACTAGCCATGATTTTGACCAGTCCTCTAGTGCTAATAAGGCTTGCTGTATTCTGCTGTTAGCTGTACTAATATATTCTTCAGATGTCCATATGGCTAGGTCATCTGCAAAGGATGATGTGTGTACTCTGGCTGGAAAATTTTCTGTGATGTCGTTTATATATGCTAGGAATAATGTTGGTGAAAGAACTCCTCCTTGGGGGACACCTTGCTCCAACAGCATCATTTTGCTGGTTTGTCCTTGTACTTTTGTCCTGGCAGTTCTGTTCTCAAGGTAGTGGCTGATCCATTTGTACATTTTCCCACAAACATGCATTTTTTGCAGTTTTACTTTCAGTCCTTCCTTCCATACTTTATCAAATGCTTTTTCTAAATCTATCCAGACTGCTAGTGTGTGCTTTTTCTCTTGGAAGGCATCCTCTATTTCCTGAGCTATATAGGTTATTTGATCTTCAGTGGATCTGTACTTTCTGAATCCTGCTTGGTGTGGTGTTAAGAGTTTGTTTTCTTCCAGATGCCATGTTAGCCTGCCATTGATAATGCGTTCCATTAATTTTCCTACACAGCTAAGTAGACTGATAGGTCGATAGCCATTTGGTTCTTCCAGGTCTTTTCCTTTCTTTGGGATTGGTATTAGTATAGCTTCCTTCCATGCCTGTGGGACTATTCCCCTCTTCCAGCTGTAATTTAGGACTGCTAGTAGTTTCTTTTTTGCCTTAGTGCCTAGTCCTATTAGCATTTCATTTGTGATTCCATCCTTTCCTGGTGATTTCTTCTTTTTTAGGGTATTCATTGCCTGTTCCATTTCTTCCATTGTTAGATTTGCCATCATATATTCTGCTGCTGTCTCTGTATTTGTATGATGTATCTGTTTGTCTTTGATTGCTTTCTTCTGTTCGGTTGTAATATCAATGTGGTTTGCATTTGCATAGTGTTCCATTAGTGCATTTGCAGCCTTTTTTCCTGTAAGCAAGGCATTTCCTTGTTTAATTGTTATTTGTTTGTTGCTAGGTCCTTCATTGTTCATGGCTTTCACTAGTTTCCATAGTTTGTTTCCATCCCTGTCAAAATTCAGGTTTTCTGTTTTTTCCCTCCAACAATCTCTTGTTGTTTGATTTACTGTTCTTTTATATTTTGCTGAGATGGCTTTGAGAGAGATATTCGCTTCAATTGTTTGTTCTCTCTCTGCTGTCTTCCTGGCATCTTCAACTTTGTCCTCCAAACTTTGTAGTTCTTCAGTCCAGTATGGTTTGTAATTTTTCCTCGCTCCTCTTGGAATGGACTCAGTGGCTGCCTGTATTATCGCTCTGTTTAGACTTTCCACCATTTGCTTTATGTTGCCATATCGTGTATTTATGTTTTCACAATATTTGTCTGTTAGTATGGCAAATCTGTCCCAATCTGCTCGTTTGTAATTCCAGCGGGGCAAGGGCTTTTGCTCCTGTGGAACATACTCCATATTCATTACAAGCTTGATTGGTCTGTGGTCACTACCTGCTAATTGGTTCAGCACATGGCGATCGATTTTGTGGAGGATGTCTCCTGTGCAGAAAGCTAAGTCTGGAGTAGAAGTGGTAAGCCATCTTCTGGAGTAGAAGCTCGGTGTGTCATCCGTTGTGTTGAGTAGATGGAGATTTGAGTCTATTTCCCAGTCCTCCAATTCATCTCCTCTTTTGTCAGTATCTGGGTATCCCCATCTTTCTGAACGGCTATTAAAGTCTCCGACAATAATGCAGTTTGTGTCAGTTATTTTCATGTTTGAGAGTGTAAGGTCCTTATCTGCTGGGCTATAAAGATTGTAGATTCTTATTTTCACGTCCTTTATCATTATATCAACACCTATAATTTCCGTTTGGTTGTCAGAGATCACAGATACTTCGCTGCAAGGTATTGTATTTCGTGTAAGTATTAGAACTCCTCCTTTGTGTCCTTCGCGGTCGAAACGTGTGGCCTGATATCCTCTGACTGAGAATTTGTGATTGGCGTTGAGGTGTGTCTCTTGAATGCATGCCACATCTATTCTATCTTTATGAAGACGCTGTGTTAGGGAGTCTTTCTTCTTGTAAACTCCTTCGGCATTCCACTGTAGTATGTTGAGTGTCCGGGGTATTTGGTCAATAGCTCTTAACCTACTCCTCTGTGCCTTGACTCCACAGCACAGGGGAAGGTGACCACCAGTAGTCATGGGTGGACCCCCTCGAGGCAGGGGGCCCGGCACTATCGCCGCCTGATGGGACTTCACGGGATTAGCACCATAACGATTAATTTTGATTTGTGACATCATGAATTAAGTTACGTTGCACTGCTTTGTCAAGCCTGTGGCTCAGTACATCCGATTTCGACAAGCATTTATTCGGGATGCTTTCCCTAGCCTTTGACTGTCCCCAGTCTACCTACAAGGCAGCAGGTTTTACGTTGCACTGCTTTGTCAAGCCTGTGGCTCAGTACATCCGATTTCGACAAGCATTTATTCGGGATGCTTTCCCTAGCCTTTGACTGTCCCCAGTCTACCTACAAGGCAGCAGGTTTTACGTTGCACTGCTTTGTCAAGCCTGTGGCTCAGTACACCCGATTTCGACAAGCATTTATTCGGGATGCTTTCCCTATCCTTTGACTGTCCCCAGTCTACCTACAAGGCAGCAGGTTTGTGTGTCTCTTTGTCTGGTCCCTCTCCCTTGACCTGTCCGACATGGGTGGCCCTACCAGTAGCTGTGCTACCGTCGGCATAGCTCTTGGGGTCATTGGGACGCACAAGCCCCTCTACCTCGTCACGGTGGACACACAGCAGAGGGGTTTTGTGATTCCATCCTTTCCTGGTGATTTCTTCTTTTTTAGGGTATTCATTGCCTGTTCCATTTCTTCCATTGTTAGATTTGCCATCATATATTCTGCTGCTGTCTCTGTTTTCTATGATGTATCTGTTTGTCTTTGATTGCTTTCTTCTGATAGGTTGTAATATCAATGTGGTTTGCACTTGCATAGTGTTCCATTAGTGCATTTGCAGCCTTTTTTCCTGTAAGCAAGGCATTTCCTTGTTTAATTGTTATTTGTTTGTTTCTAGGTCCTTCATTGTTCATGGCTTTCACTAGTTTCCATAGTTTGTGTCCATCCCTGTCAAAATTCAGGTTTTCTGTTTTTTCCCTCCAACAATCTCTTGTTGTTTGATTTACTGTTCTTTTATATTTTGCTGAGATGGCTTTGAGAGAGATGTTCGCTTCAATTGTTTGTTCTATCTCTGCTGTCTTCCTGGCATGTTCAACTTTGTCCTCCAAACTTTGTAGTTCTTCAGTCCAGTATGGTTTGTAATGTTTCCTCGCTCCTCTTGGAATGGACTCAGTGGCTGCCTGTATTATCGCTCTGTTTAGACTTTCCACCATTTGCTTTATGTAGGTTGGCGTTGAGGTGTGTCTCTTGAATGCATGCCACATCTATTCTATCTTTATGAAGACGCTGTGTTAGGGAGTCTTTCTTCTTGTAAACTCCTTCGGCATTCCACTGTAGTATGTTGAGTGTCCGGGGTATTTGGTCAATAGCTCTTAACCTTCTCCTCTGTGCCTTGACTCCACAGCACAGGGGAAGGTGACCACCAGTAGTCATGGGTGGACCCCCTCGAGGCAGGGGGCCCGGCACTATCGCCGCCTGATGGGACTTCACGGGATTAGCACCATAACGATTAATTTTGATTTGTGACATCATGAATTAAGTTACGGTGCACTGCTTTGTCAAGCTTGTGGCTCAGTACATCCGATTTCGACAAGCATTTATTCGGGATGCTTTCCCTAGCCTTTGACTGTCCCCAGTCTACCTACAAGGCAGCAGGTTTTACGTTGCACTGCTTTGTCAAGCCTGTGGCTCAGTACGTCCGATTTCAACAAGCATGTTTTCGGGGTGCTTTCCCTAGCCTTTCACTGTCCCCAGTCTACCTACAAGGCAGCAGGTTTGTGTGTCTCTTCGTCTGGTCCCTCTCCCTTGACCTGTCCGACATGGGTGGCCCTACCAGTAGCTGTGCTACCGTCGGCATAGCTCTTGGGGTCGTTGGGACGCACAAGCCCCTCTACCTCGTCACGGTGGACACACAGCAGAGGGGATGTGTAATTTAAAAACCCAAGTCAAGCGACGAGAATTCAACATTTAAGTCTCAACTGGCCAGTGTGTGAAATGAATCCATTACCACGTGGCCAATAGAAAGTTTAAGGGAGTTAAACCTCTCAAACACGCCGACCTCCAACCCAGACTAAAATTGGAATAAAGTGATTATTCGCAGGGTGATTATTCCCCACTCTCAGTGTTATTCACAGACGTGGTCACGTGATGTTTACTACCGTCGAAAATGGCGATAGAAAAAGGAGGGCTCTTTTCAAATATAATGATTTAAATTTTCAATGTTAAGTATTATTCGCTCCCCCGATGGTGTTTCCACCTTGTCGTGGTGGGGGAGCTTGAGTTTCTCAATGACCCTGAGAGCTATGCCGGCGGTAGCGTAGCTACCAGCAGGGCCTCCCAAGCCGGACAGGTCAAAGGGTAGAGAACAGACAAAGAGAAACACCCTGGTCCTCCAGGTTGGGGGTTGAAGCGTGGGGTTAACATCCCCATCTTTGTAAAAACCTTTCTTTGTTACGAAACAAATACATGAGCCTCGATATCGGACTGACTTATCTGGACAACGACATTGGAACGTTAAAGGACTTTTGAGATTTGGAACATGGAATGTACGGACACTATATCGAGCTGGAGCGGCCGAAGAACTAACCCGGGAGCTGGTTGAAAAAGAACGGAAACATACAAATACCTGGGTACAATCTTCAACTGCTCCAACATCATAAGGGAAGAAATACAAACTAGAATCAACTCTGGAAATAAGATATACTATGCACTACAACATCTACTAAAATCAAAGGCGCTATCTCGTAACACCAAAATCACTATATACAAAACACTGATCAGACCAGTTGTGCTGTATGGCTCTGAAACCTGGAGTACAACGAAAGGAGACGAAGCCTTGTTACAAACCTTTGAGAACAAAATTTTAAGACGCATCTTTGGACCCATTAGGGATACACAAAGTGGAGAGTGGAAAAGAAGAAGTAACAAAGACATTTATGATCTGTTTAAGTCCCCGCTAATCACTGGTATCATGAAGGCTAATAGACTACAATGGCTGGGGCATATAGAAAGAATGGAAGATAATAGGGAAACAAAACTCGCTTACACTCAGGAAATAAATGACCGTAGACCCCGAGGTAGACCAAGAAGACGGTGGAGAGATAATACATGTACAGACCTACAAGCACTTGGAATAAACGACTGGCAAGAGAAGGTCCACCAGAGAGACGAATGGAGACGGATTGTATTTGCAGCAAATAACCTCAATGGCTCGGAAAGCTGAAGAAGAAGAAGAAGAAGAAGAAGAAGAAGAAGAAGAAGAAGAAGAAGAAGAAGAAGAAGAAGAAGAAGAAGAAGCAGTATTATTCGCATCGTGGTGTGAATAACGCTCAGTATTATTAGCAGCGCGCTGTGAATAGCGCCTCTCAAATTGGAACATGTAACAACCGGAAAGATTTGTGGAAAGAGGGGAAGACAGCGAGAGAACATTCTTGATTGTCTTGTCAGGGAGTGGACACACGAATTCATCCACACCATCGACATTCACAATTTGTGGAGAAGAAGCATGATCGCCCACGCCACTAGGCAAGGCACGTGATGAAATGTCGTGGGAAGTACAGGCGGTCGGTGTCATGTTGACCACATCAGCCACCAAGTGCCCCTTGGGCTATCAATAGGGAACTTGCACATACGCGCAATGCGTACTCAATGGCTTTTAAATTTAAAAACAAATTGAGATGACAATAGAAGGGAAAATGCTTAACCAAATGGATACATTTAAATACCTAGGGGCAATTATAACATCAGCTAAATAGGATATGCACACACAAAAAAAAATGGCGAACAGCAGAGATTAAGTGCAGAATTGGACACACACACACACACACACCCACCCACCCACCCACACACACACACACACACACACACCTCTGGTACAATAGAATCCCGCCAATGATGGGCAGAAAGAGAGCAAGAGTTACAAGATCTGGTAGAACAAATAAACATGCATAGTATAGAATGTGGCTTAGATATTAAATGCAAAGAACAATAAATTATGATAATTAGCCGTGGAAAGGAAAGGTCATTAATGAAAATCACATTAAACTGGGAGAAAAACTAGAACAAGTAACATATTTCTCCTATCTTGGACATATAATAACAAATGATGGCAAAAGTGAAATAGAAATCAAAAAGAGAATAGGAATGGTCAAAAATGCTTTCAACAGCATGAAATCAGTATTAATATATATAGAGAGTAACAGCGCATTAAAAATGAGAATTGTCAAATACAAATACTACGTATATTCAATGCTACTGTATGGCGCGGAAGCCTGGACATTGAACAAGCAAAACATCGCATAGAGGCCCTGGGGATGTGGATATACAGACGATTATGTCGTATTTCATGGAAACAAACACAATCAAATTCAGAGGTTCTAGAAAAACTGGGAATGAAGAGAGAGTTGACGAAAAAAATAAAGAGCAGGCAAGTGAAATATTTCGGCCACGTTAAAAGACATGACACTCTTATAAAAACCATACTGGAGGACAAGGTTGAGGGCAAGCGAGCAAGAGGTAGGCGACGATACAGGGGGTGGGGTGGGACACACACACACACACACACACACCCGAGAGTGGTCTCGAGGTATGGTGTCCGCCTCGAGTGCTGGAGGTCCCGGGTTCAAGCCCCGATGAGGGCCGGGATTTATTCACGTGGACTTCTAGTAACAAAATTTACCCTGGTCTCTGGGTAGTGAGATCGGACGTCTGTGTGTATTGTTGCGCACGTAATAAATCCCTTGGCAGTTGGAAATCGAAAAAGAGTTGCTTAACAGCGCTGCCCGGGCAAAATTTCGAGTTAAAAATCTACCCAAAATATTCCAGGATCTCGCCGGTGCTACAAAGTTCGTGCTCTGAGCTGAGATTCTCTGGAGTTAGACTTGAGTAATGAGTAGAACGGAGCACTTATGGGTTACACCCGTGTGCCGTGATGTTGATCCGTCGACTAAACTAAACTAAACTAAACTAAACAGGTGGGAAGATAACATCAAGAGATGGACGAACATCAACCGGACAGAATGTACAGTCAGGGCGTGAGACAGTGTTGGAGATCCATTGCAGCCAACCTTCATTGCGGAGACGGCACCTGATTGAATGATGGGAATTGGACTCGGCTCACGGTTACGGTAGTCAAGCACAATCGTGGCTTGAAGTAGAGCGTAGACAAACAGTGACAGATTCACATCGGTTATTCTATAACTGACGACTACAAACATCGTAACACGTACGTCAACATCAAAATGTCATGTCCGTTCTCACGACAATTGTCAGCCAAGCAAACTTGACAAAGCTCCTGTCACGAACTATGCGACAGCTCCACTCGTTCCCAGGAGATCGCTGTCTGCCGCGCCGAGCTTAGACACGAGGGTTTTGGCACCAGTGAGGGCAACAGGTACTTCATTGTTATTCAGTACCTGAGGATACTGGAGAATAGTTAGTACCCTCACCTGCAGGCTCCATCGCCCTTGGCTGATATTTCTTTAGTTCCTAGGATACATTACCTAGGCTTGTAACTTCAGGGTCGTGAGCCCAGCCATTGTGCTGTAGTCTGTTCACGAAATACATAACATCTGTGCGAGAAGAACTACCAGCTTATGCTTAACTCTGTCAGGTTCTTATGTTCTGCGGTGTGAGATGATGTGCTGTGCGCTGTGGTGATGTGTTGTGTGATATGATGATGTGTGGTGGTAGTGGTGAGGGTAGTGCTGTGCTGTGTGATGTACTGTCATGCACACCCCGCTGCCTTCTGGACGTGAAGAGTGAAAGGATAGATCTGCTACGTCGTCCCCATGTAGGTGTACCATCTTGTCTTAGGTATGTTTGTAACTATTTTAGATTCTCATAATCTCAACTTGTTCATCTTGTATCCTGCAGTGTCGAGGTGAAGCACAGGCAGCGGGAGAGGCCCGTTTATGGGCTACATTTATGCAGATTCCCATAGACTATGCTATTCCCTCTTTCCATCGTTTATGTGTACGGCCTCTTCTTCTGCTTCCATTTGGTCTGCACATCATTGCTTATTGCATTTTAGATAGCGCGTTAAGGTTCGGCAAGCGATTGGAGAAATGAATAAGTAATCCTATTCAAAACGAAGACAATAACTCAAAATGTAAAAACAATCCACAAGCACCCGTGTTTTACCGCTCAAAGGCAAAGACCAGTAACACTAACCTATCATGCATGTCACAAGAGGCAAATAAGCGAGGTTGGCCTGAGACAGGCCACCTCATTACGTAAAAAACTGTAGGTGCAAATTCTAACCAGATTTATTGCGCTCGCTTTGAATTCAAGCGTAGTCCATACACACTACTTCTAGTAGAGCTGGACTGAATTTTGTGTGTGGATGCTGTTCCTATTAACAGTGTCCCTCGCCATCAGGTGAACCCATTCCTACTTCAGAGATACCTGTAGTTTACGTCCCCAAGTTAAGGACGATAGGTCAACATTTTAGTCCACCTGTCCTGTGTAGGGGTTTAATCCCAATGACATCGGCATCAACACACCGGATGTGTAACGGATGTGTAAGAACCTCCGGTCTTATCCATTTAGCCATGCTGACCTAACCAGGCATTTCAAAGAATCCTTTTACCCACCTTGCGATAAGCTGGGCAGTTGGTGCTAGAACCATATTTGTACAGACCAGTCGGCACTGGGTAGGCGATGTGTAGTCACCAGCATGCCGGCCGCCTGTGCTTCCCAAGGTATCTCCTGGTATCCATTACACGCTGGGTAAACCTGCGATCCCAGGTCAAGTTTACACATTCGAACCAACCCCGATGAGGAACGCACCCGTGACCACCTGCCCAGCAGACGAGCGTCTAGCCACAGCGTGCGTGCGCGCGCGCACGCACGCAAGCACGCACGCACGCACGCACGCACAGACAGACACACACACAGACACACACACGCACTTTAACACCAGAATAATAGAACTGTAGTCAATTAGTTAGTTAGTTAGTTAGTTAGTTAGTTAGTTAGTTAGTTAGTTAAGTTAGTTAGTTAGTTAAGTTAGTTAGTTAGTTAGTTAGTTAGTTAGTTAGTTAGTTTGTTTGTCACGGTTCCAACTTCACAGCAACGGGTTGTCCCCATTATGCTCCGTTCCTGTGGCAGTGAATATCATACAAAATGCGCCTCACTGCCCAATGAAAAATGTGGAACAGACAGGAGTCTCGACACACCAATAGCCCGCATAGGTACACTGTACATAATGCCGCTGTCAGAATGTCAGCATAAAAGACCTCCACAAAAAATACAGTTCATCGTCGGTGGAAGCGGCAGTCACTATAAAACCAACAGCCACACATTACTGCATAAAGCAAACCAGTCAGTTGTACGGCAAAGCCGGCCGCCATTATTCCTAACATGAAGTTCACACTACAAACAACCCTGGACAGATGTAAAAGCATTTCACTGTACATAATGCCACCGCTAGGATACCAACACAAAAGTCCTCCACGAAAAATACAGTTCATCGTCGATGGAAGCGGCAGTCACTAGAAAACCAGCAGTCACACATTACTGCATAAGGCAAACCATTGAGTTCTGCGATAAACCCGACCGCCATTATTCCGAACATGCAGTTTACGCTACAAGCAACCGCGGACAGATGTCAAGGCACTTCACACAAAATTCACAGCTCGCAGTGTAGCGCCACGCACTCAACTCAGTAGAAGGACGACGGAACCATACACTTCAAGTCAAAACATGAGGAAAATACGAATGCAAACGGCAGCCACGAGCATAAACACCCAGAGGCCTTAACCGTTTAAATGTCTCTCCTCCATGTCCGGGACCGGAAATCTGTTTCAGAGAACTGCAGTAAAGCTTAAAATGGCAATGAATGAATCACATGAAAACGAGAAGTATATTGTGAGCTTTATTAGAACAAGATTACAAAACTGAAGGTATGCATTCAGCCTCTACAAGGATACAGATAAGTAACTTTTGTATTTTCATGTAGTGTTTTCTCATGCAGTTGTGTCACCCTATATGTTTAACCTGTACGCCGAAAATATAATGAGAAATGTCAGACATGATATAACCAGGGAGCAATATGATGCCCTAAATATCGGTGGTCATGAAATACCAGAGATTCGATACGCTGATGATACAGTATTGCCACATCATTATCCACATCACAGAATGGTATAGAAAACCTAATAATCTCAACCCAAAGAAATAGTGAAAATCACAACTTATATCTTAACATAACAAAAACAAAGATAATGCATACAGACAAAAACTACTACGGAGAAAGAAATATATGTTAATGAAGAAAGATTGGAGATGGTGGAAAATTTAGAGTATTTTGGGACATTGATTACCAACAATGGTGACATTCTTCTTCTTCTTCTTCAGCATTCCGAGCCATTGAGGTTCTTTGCTGCAAATACAATCTGTCTCCATTCGTCTCTCTGGTGGACATAATGAAAGAAATTAAACGACGAGTATTAATTGCTCTTCAAAGACTAAAACTACTGAATAAATTATGGAGTGAGACAGATAGAACTGTAAAATATAGATTTCTAAGAGTATGCATCTTTCCCATTGCAACATACGCCTGTGAGACCTGGACACTTACTAAAGAAGGTGAACAGCGCATAAATGCCTTTGAATATAAATGTTATAGACGGGTTCTGAGAATATCTTGGGTAAAGAAAAGAACAAATGCATCCATACTCCAAGAGCTGAATATTGAAGAAGGTTGGCTATTAAAGATGATAAAACAAAGAAATTTGATATATTTTGATCACTTGAAACGTCGTTAGAGTTTGGAGAGAACAATAATGGAGGGGTATATGCCCGGGAGAGATAGAGGAAGGTCAAAGAGAAGATGGGTGCAGGATGTGACGGATGATCTCTAAATGGGTCTATAAGACGCGGGACATCTTGCTTGTGATCGAGAAGTTTACCGGAAGGTTGTTATGGCAGCTAGGGTGTGCAAAGAACATGCTACTGAATGAATGAATGAATGAATGAATGAATGAATGCATGTGGCGGTTTGTGTTTGTTTATTCTATGCTGACGAAGGATTTAGCTACAACGTCCATTTGGTTACTTGTAATCGTGTTCTAGTGAAGCTCACAATCTACTTCTCGTGTTTTGGCGATTCATTCATGTCCGCCAATACTTGACACCCCTATCACAATAACTATACCATGGACTACCTTTGGAGTTCAAAGGTCGGAAGTCGTGTATCGAGGTCAAGACATTCGCAAACGAACAAGCCTAATTATGTGAACCAGATATGTGAATAAGGAGTTACGAATGCAATTCGTAATCCCGCAAACCGCGTTCGAAGCAAAGCTGATGTGGAAGCAGATCACCTTGCGTTGGTTCCCATATGAAGGTCGTTCAGAAATCAATGGCAAACTACTGAACATAAACTTGCCAAGAATTCGCAAACATCTGTGGGGTTGACTGCCACGTCCTGTACAGGATATGCAACTAACATTTTAAAACAAATTAGGCCTGGCGCGTGTTGGTTAAGGGCCCATGCTCCACAGAGATGAAGGAAAGAAGAGGAAGACAACGACATTCAACCTCTGTATGTTTCAATATATTGGCTGACGCTGAATGCTTAGGCCACCCCAACTGACTACCTAAGATTTACGGTTACCTTGGTTACGTGTATGTTTCCTGAATTATCGCCAACGCCATTACTCACGTGACATATCTGCCTTCCTTCACATTTTGAGAGCGCCATCACCTGGCGAGGTCAAAGGTCGAAGATGTCTGTTCGTTATCTCCTGTTTGAAGCTTGAATCGTATTACGACCAGGCCCTTGAGCTGCTAGAAGTGGTTCAGGGATAGATTACTTCTGAAGTACGTTCAAGTGATTGACAGGTTAAATGCGGGCAGGTCGTATTTCTGGGTGGGTTTTTCCTCTGGGCTGCTGGCAGACCCCTAACGGCTGAATACTTGCAAGTTTCGTAGATTTATGGCTTCTTGAAGAGCTGGGGTTTCTGTTGGGGAATGGGTACAATTGGTTGTAAATGTCAAGATTCTTTTATAGAGCGTTATCACTCACCCTGAGTATGTGGTCACTTAAGGTTAAGCGCAGTTAGCACTCACTGCGAGTATGTGGTCGCTAAAGCGCAGTTATCACTCACTGTGAATATATGGTCGCTAAGGCGCGATTATCACTCACCAGGAGTATGTGGTCGCTTAAGGTTAAGCGCAGCTATCACTCACTGTGATTATATGGTCGCTATAGCGCAGTTATCACTAACTGTGAATATGTGATCGCTAAAGCGCTGTTATCACTCACTGTGAGTATATGGTCGCTAAATTGCAGTTATCACTCAATGTGAGTATATGGTCGCTAAAGCGAAGTTATCACTCACTGTGAGTATGTGGTCGCCTAAAGTGAACGGCGATTCTCGTTCGCGACAGCATGGTGGCGTCAGAGCTAGACATGTCCAGTTGGGACAGTGACGATATACAAATACAGGCGTTGAGAGTTCACTCCAGTATACCATTCGTGTTGGTTAATGTTTATGCCCGCAATGCGAGTGTGGACGCCCAGAAGTGGCAGTGCTTAAGTGGCATATTAGGCCACGAGAGAAATGTTATTTTCTGTGGTGACTTCAACGCTAAAGGCAGATCATGGGAAACACTTCCTCCAATACACAAGGGGAGGAGCTCGAGACTGCACTGGAAACCATCGACCTGGTTTGTATCAACAGTGGCTGTGTCACCAGGACAGCAAGCCGTCCAGGCGATGAGGACAGTGCTATTGATCTGGCGCTAGTTTCACCTTCACTCACTACAGTGTGTAGATGGGGTGTCCTAGGACACCATGGCAGCGACCACCACCCTTGCAGCATATTGGTGGAGAAAGGCAGAACCAGGCAGCACAAGCTAAAGGTAAAGACGTTCCAGTATGACAGTACAGGGCAAGATGTGGTGAGCAAAATAAGACGTGACAAGCGCAGAACGTTTC
>JACEFZ010026752.1:0-110000 GCA_014155875.1 Cepaea nemoralis
CCCGGGGACATCAAATCGCCTTAATAAACACAAACATAATTATATGGTAATATGCTTTAGCGGATTTAGGTCGTATATTGTGTTGAAATGAACACACTGTTTTCATTTCACCATTGAATACAATACGGACTACGTTTTCACACAAACACACACGCACGCGCACACACACACACACACACACACACACACACACACACACATATATATATATATATATATATATATATATATATATATATATATATATATATATATATATATATATATATATATATATATATATATAATTTTTGTGTGTGCATATCCTTTACAGGACATCGCTGCCAACAGCAGCATCTTTCAGCTGTCTGTTGATTTCTTGGCAAGATTACGCTCAGTAGTTTATATATATATATATATATATATATATATATATATATATATATATATATATATATATATCATGTGCCATGCCGGAAAGCGTGGGCGGTCATGATTCGCCATTTCACTCGATCACCAGAGTCGTGGATCAGCTCAGTGTTCCTGTCTCGTCCATGCCATGTGGCCAAGCCATCCAGGTATGTTCCTCTCGGTCTTCCTCTTGGTCTGTTCCCTTCGATCTTGCCAGCTGTCACTAAGTTCTCCAGTCCATTTCTTCTCATAACATGTCCAAAAAATTTTGACTGTCTACGTCTAATTTCTCTAATCAATCTACGATTTTCATTTGTCTCTTGTAGTACTTGGTCATTGGTTTTTCTATCTGTCCATGGTATTCTTTGCATTTTCCTCAGAAACCACATTTCTGCAGCCATCAGATGTTTTTCAGCTTGACTGCACATTGTCCAAGTTTCACATCCATACAAAAGAACAGGCTCTATGTATCCCCTCAACACTCTTTTTCTCGTTTCAATTGACATCATTTTATTGGTCAGAATGTTTTTCATCTTGCTAAAGGCTACTTTCGCAATGGCGATTCTTGTTCTAATCTCTTCAAGGCATCTGCCATCAGATGTTATGACTGTTCCGAGATAATTGAACCGATTCACTTGTTGAAGAATATTCCCATTTACTTGTATATTACATTGTGGTGCTTCGTTCTTCCTAGTGACGACCATAACCTGTGTCTTCTTACAATTTAATTCCAACCCCAGCTGCTCACTGTGTACAACAACAGCGTCTACTAATTGTTGCAGATCCTGTGCATTGTCTGCAATCAATACTGTATCATCTGCATATCTAATGTTATTTATGTTTCGTCCTCCAATGCTGATTCCATTTAGGTCTTCTACATTTCTGAAAATATTTTCACTGTATAGGGAAAAAAGATCTGGAGACATTACACATCCCTGCCTAACACCTCTCTTAATAGGTTGATATTGTCCTACTTCATTATCAATCCTTATGGCAGCTTGTTGTTTCCAATATATGTTTTTTATAAGTCTAATGTCTTTCTCATCAATTTGTAGATCTGCAAGCATATCCACAATGTTGACATGTCTAACTCTATCAAAAGCCTTTGTGTAGTCAATAAAGCTAAGATGTATATCCTTGTTTACTTCTAAAGCACGTTCAATAACTGTTCGCAGCATATACACAGCATTTACTGTACCCTTTCCTTCTAAAAGCCAACATTGTTCTTCCCCTATTTCAGGTTGTATTTTCTTCCTCACTCTTTGCATGATAATTCGTAACAAAATCTTTGTGATGTGACTCATTATACTAATTGTTCTATGTTGATCACATTCTAAGGTTCCTGATTTCTTCGGGATTGCAATAAATACAGAATTACATAATTCAGAAGGTATATCTCCAGTATCATATAATGTGTTCAGCAGTCTAGTGACTTGCTCTAGTCCAAATTCTTCTAAAGCTTTAATCATTTCTGTTGTGATGTTATCTGCACCGGGGGCCTTGCCAGCTTTCATATGCTTAAGAACATTTTGAACCTCCATCTTTAAAATTTCTGGTCCTTCATTATTAAATCTAATAGCATACTGTTCCTCTCTGTTATCATTATACAGGTCTTTCACATAATCTGTCCATGCATGTAGAATATGATCTTTTTCTATTATGATTTTGCCATCTTTAGTTTTTAGACAGCCTGTTGATGTACTTGTTCTTTTATTAGTAAGTTCCTGAATTCTTTTGTGCACTAATTTGGTATTTTGACTGTTGTGTTGTTTTTCAATTTCTAAGCACTTTTCCTCAAGCCATGATTCTTTTGCCTTCCTACATAATACTCTGACTTGTCTGTGAATTTCTTCATATTTGGCAGGATTATGTTTGTTGAGTCTTCTTGTTTCCATTAAGTGTAAAATTTCCTCAGTCATCCATTTCTTACGACCCACCTTCTTTAATATTGGAATAGTTGTTTCTGCAGCCACATTGATTGAATTCTTTAACATTTCCCATTGATCATCCACATCCTGGAATAGGATCTCTAGATCAGACAATATTTCAAATCTGTTCTGTACTTCTATGTTGAATTTGTTTTGTATTTCCTTGTCATTACTCAATGTACACAAGTCATATTTAGTGTTTCCTGTTATATACTTGACTTTCTTCAACTTTATCCTCAATGTTCCTGTGAGTAATCTGTGGTCACTATAACAATCAGCACTGGGAACTGTTTTTGCTACTATTAGCGCGTTTCTAAATCCTCTGCTAATGAGAATGTAGTCAATCTGGTTTCTAATCCTGCTATCAGGACTCCTCCAGGTCCATAATCTTCTAGGGTGTTGCTTGAACCAGGTGTTTCCTACAATCATTTCCTGTTCTTTTGCCCACTCTACTAGTCTGTATCCTCTTTCATTTCTCTCTCCTAAACCATAGTTTCCTACTGTGTATCTATCCCCTTGATTTCCTACTTTTGCATTGAAGTCCCCTATTATGATGTTTATTTCTGAATTTTTACATTTCTTTAAGGCAGACTCTATGTCATTATAAAATTCCTCTACACTATCTTCACTGGACTCTCCTGTTGGGGCATATACCTGAATAACATTTATGACTATCTGTCTGACTGTCTGACTGTCTTGGGTAAATGGAGGAGGGAGGAGGAAGAGGGAGGTGGAGGAGGGAAGAGGAGGGAGGAGGAGGGAGGAGACAGGAGGAGTAGGGAGGAATAGGAGGGAGGAGGAGGGATTAGGAGGAGGGAGGAGTAGGGTGGAGGAGGAGGCGAGGAGGAGGGAGAAGGAAGAGGGAGGAGGAGGGAGAAGGAGGGAGGAGGAGAACGCAGGAGGAGAAGGGCGCAGGAGGAGGAGAGGGAGGAGGAGGGAGAGGGAGGAGGGAGGAGGAGGAGAGAGTAGGAGGAGGGAGGAGGCGGAGGGAGAAGGAAGAGGGAGGAGGAAGAGAGAGAAGGAGGAGGGAGAAGGAGGAGAAGGAGGGAGAGGAGGAGGAGGGAAGAGGAGGAGGGGAGGAGGAGGAGGGAGGAGGAGGAATGTGAAGGGAGGAGGAGGGAGGAGGTAGAGGGAGGAGGAGGAGGAGGGAGGCGGAGAGAGGAGGAGGAGGGAGGAAGAGGGAGGAGGAGGAATGTGAAGGGAGGAGGAGGGAGGACGTAAAGGGAGGAGGAGGGAGGAGGAGGAGGTAGAGGGAGGAGGAGGGAGGAGGAGGGAGGAGGCGGAGAGGGAGGAGAAGGAAGGAGGAGGGGAGGAGGGAGGAGGAGGAGGGAGGAAGAAGGAGGAGGAGGGAGGAAGAGTGATGAGGAGGAGGGAGGAGAGAGGAGGAGGGAGGAGAGAGGAGGAGGGATGAGGAGGAGGGAGGAGGAAGAAGAGGGAGGAGGCGGAATGAAAGGAGGAGGAGGGAGGAGGAGGAGTGAGGAGGAGGAGAGGGAGGAGGAGGAAGGAGGAGGGGGAGGAGGGAGGAAGAAGGAGGAGGAGGGAGAAGGAGGGATGAGGAGGAGGAGGGAGGAGGAGGAAGAGGGAGGTGGAGGAATGTGAAGGGAGGAGGAGGTAGAGGGAGGAGGAGGAGGGAGGAGGAGAAGGGAGGAGGAGGGATGAGAAGGAGGGAGGAGGAGGAAGAGGGAGGAGGAGGAATGTGAAGGGAGGAGGAGGGAGGAGGTAGAGGGAGGATGAGGAGGGAGGAGGAGGAGTGAGGAGGAGGAGAGGGAGGAGGAGGGGGAGGAGGGAGGAGGAGGGAGGAAGAAGGAGGAGGAGGGAGAAGGAGAGATGAGGAGGAGGAGGGAGGAGGAGGAAGAGGGAGGAGGAGGAATGTGAAGGGAGGAGGAGGGATAGGGAGGAGGGGAAGAGGAAGAGGGTAGGACGAAGAGTGGAGAGAAGGAGGGAGGATGTAGAGGGAGGAGGAGGAGGGAGGAAAAGGGAGGAGGGAGGAGGAGAGAGGAGGAGGAGGGAGGAGGTAGGAGTAGGAGGAAGAGGGAGGAGGAGGGAGGAGAAGGAAGAAGGAGGAGGAAGAGGGAGGAGGAGGATGGAGGAGGGAGAGGGAGGAAGAGGGAGGAGGAGGAAGGAGGAGGAAGAGGGAAGAGGCGGAAGAGGGAGGAAGAGGATGGAGGAGGGAGAGGGAGGAGGGGAAGAGGAAGAGGGTAGGAGGAGGGGAGAAGAGGAGAAGAAGGGAGAAGGAGGGATTAGGAGAAGGAGGAGGAGGAGGGAGGAGGAGGGGATAGGAGGAGGGAGGAGGCAGAGGGAGAAGAAGGAAGGAGGAAGAGGAAGGAGGGAGAATGAGGAGGGGAGGAAGGAAAGGGAGGTGGAAGAGGAGGAGGAGGGAGGAGTAAAGAGGTAGGGGGGAGGAGGAGGTAGAGGGGAGGAGGAGGAGGAAGGAAAGGGAGGAGGAAGAGAAGGAGAAGGGAGGAGGAGGGTGGAGGGAGGAGGAGGAGGTAGAGGGAGGATGAGGGGGAGGTAGGAGGAGGAGGAAGAGGGAAGAGGGAGAAGAAGGGAGAAGGAGGAGTGAGGATGATGAGGGAGAAGGAGGCAGGAGGGAGGAAGAAAGAAGTAGGGGGAGGAGGAGGTAGAGGGAGGAGGAGGAGGAAGGAAAGGGAGGAGGAAGAGGAGGAGAAGGGAGGAGGAGGGTGGAGGGAGGAGGAGGAGGTAGAGGGAGGAGGAGGGAGGAGGTAGGAGGAGGAGGAAGAGGGAAGAGGGAGAAGAAGGGAGAAGGTGGAGTGAGGATGATGATGGAGAAGGAGGCAGGAGGAGGAGGAGGGAGGCAGGAGGGAGAGGGAGGAGGAGGGAAGATGATGGAGGAGGGGGAGGAGGCGGAGGGAGTAGGATGGAGGAGGAGGGGAGAGGAAGAGGGAGAAGGAAGAGGGAGAAGGAGGAGGGAGTCGGGAGAGGGATGAGAGGGAGGAGGAAGAGGAGGAGGGTGGCGGGAGGAGGTAGAGGGAGGAGGAGGGAGGAGAAGAGAGGAGGAGAGAGTTCGCCATTCCGAATTCATACTAGTCTAGTTCTTCCCTTCTACACGACTGTAGATAACTTCCTTACACATAAAAAGATGAATTGTTATTGATATTGCCGTGGCATGGAGGAATATCAGCAGCAGAGTTGATCCAAAAAACCAAAGACTGAGATCTACGGAGAGCCATGAACGCCTACGCCAGCCGGCACGGCACTTGATGATGATGATTGCCGTGTGACGATTCCGTGTAGTCACGTCATTTTCTTCCCTTTCCCTAGCGTTTTGGTTCGGGGATTCTTTCATCATCATCATCATATATTTACGTACGTATTTTGGGAGGGGGAGGAGGGAGGAGGAGGAGGAAGAAGAAAAAAAACTATGACAGTTGACAGCTCTGGAATGAAAGGAAGGCGTGTAGAAAATTTCATCTCAATCGGATGGGCCGTTCGCGAACAAATAAAGGACATACATATTTACATACATATATACATACACTTTGTTTTATAGATATAGATACACACACATACACAATAAGAGCATGTGTGAGATGGCTTCACATGAAAACCTTAAACGTGAGATAGCAATTGCAATAACCATGCCACTGTCACGTAACCTGTTAATATTGTTGGTAAGGATGTCAAGAGTTTAAGCACGTGTCATCACAGTTCAGAAGAACACGGTGACGTCATATGGACAGTCTAAATATTGGCCTCCCCCTTTTGATATGCATCAAGAGGGGCAGAGTTCTGTTATCCATTGTTTTAATCAGTGAATGAGTGAAAGAATCGCCAAATGAAGGTCCAGTATGGCGATGCATGTCTGTCAGTCCAGCAAGTGTACGAGTGGAGGAGGAAGTTTCATAACGGCGTGACTTCTGGGACAGACTATTCACGGCCGGCTCAGACACACCGAGTAGTCAACCAAGAATCGATTTTTCTACAGGAATCCAAGCACTTTATCGGCGCTGGAGGACTTGCATTGAACGTGGTGACTACATCGAAAAATTATGCACTTGTTCTTTACTTTTTCGGAATATATTCACTCCCCAAAAAGTTGAGGTTTTAATTTGAAGCCTCCTCGTATATTGCCTGTAGTCACATGCGGGTGTAAAACTGGGGTATTTAGCCAATAAGTAGACAAGGACACATGTGCCTTATAAACACACTTGTATTGTTTGCCGTTCTTACATGTAGAGGGAAAAGTAGAGACTAGAGGACGCACTAGACAACATACACATGTAAAGTTATAGTTACCCGATTTGAAAGATGTTAGTTACCCCGTCGGTAACTATAGCTTTAAATGTGTTTGTTGTTTAGTGCCTTTTCTAATCTCAACTCCTTTCCTCAGTACTGTGCGGTAGATTTTCTCAGTATGTTGCAAGTCTTCGAAATGCCTGCCGCCCCTTACATGTTTTTCCTTGAAAAATGCTGCCCCTTTATGAATCCCCCAAACTGTGCCGCCTGATGCGACGGCCTCTCTGTGTCACAGCACGGCACGGCCCTGCGCTTCCTTTACTTTTATCAGCGCCAAACAGTACATGAGTTTTTATTTATGCAATGAAATATGTTGGACAGGCAAAGGGACATGACCAGCGACTTGGTTTAAAGGATAGGAGAGTTGTATCATTGAAAAGTATAGGAGAGTTTTATCTTTGAAAAGTATAGGAGGAGAGTTTTATCATTGCCATACATACCTTGATGGGGGTTCGAAATATGTTGGACAGGCAAAGGGACATGACCAGCGACTGTGGTTTAAAGGATAGGAGAGGTTTATCATTGAAAAGTATAGGAGGAGAGTTTTATAATTGCCATACACACCTTGATGAGGGTTCGAAATATGTTGGACAGGCAAAGGGACATAACCAGCGAATGTGGTTTAAAGGATAGGAGAATTTTATCATTGCCACACATATCTTGAGGAAGGTTCGAAATCAGTCACGGGCGATTTGGAAATGGACCACTATGTGTTGATTTCGATTGTATGAGACGTTGGCAGTTTAAGAAGCAATGGCAAACTACTGAATTAAACAACTGCCTAATAAATGGTAAAAATGTTAAAGTTAGTTGCATTTCCTTTACATGACGTCGCAGTCGACACCAGCATTTTTTGTTGTTGTGATCTCTTGGCAAGTTTACGTTCAGTATTTACCATTGCTTTCTGAACGACCGGCACCCATACTATTTCGAAAAAAAAAACCAACGCAAGGTGGTCTGCTGACAAATCGCCCGTAGCTGTGTTTCAAACGCGGGTATGCGAGATTAAGAACTGCGTCGTAACCCCTTAATAAATCAGAAACAGCCAATATACCCTGGGGTTGACTGCAACATCATGTAATGGATATGCAATTAAATTTTAACTTGTAAAACGTCATAGGTATCAGAGAAATACAATTATGGAGGGAGTTGTACCGGGGAAGCAGAGAAGAGGGAGACCACAACGTAGATGAATTTGAGATGAGATAGATAATATACACATGACAGCAACGGAGGACACCTGACTTCTGGTCATGAATTACGTACTTGAAAGGACAGTTACGGGGAAAGATTATGCTCATGAAACTGGATGATGATGATGATGATGGTGGTGATGATGGTGATGATGATGGTGATGATGATGGTGATAATGATGATGATGATGATGATGATGATGGTGATGATGATGATGATGATGATGATGATGATGATGATGATGATGATGACGATGATGATGAAGATGATGATGATGATGATGACGTTTATCACCACTTACTTTAGTATGATAATTAACTGATTAAGAGCTATGGGAAGATTAATTGTCTTAAGCGACTTACTGTATCAGCCAAGGGCTTATATATCGCTGAATACATTATAATACAACATGTCTGCTACGATATTAACAACTCTTAAGGCACAACTGTGACGCAATCCTACTTTACATTTTTCGCCATCCAGTTTTGTTTTGTCCAAACCTAGTTTTTGTTTAGCACATAATCTATTAATGACCCTATTTAATAATATGTGGGACAACATTAACAACAAGAAGCTAACAGGTGAGAACATAAATGCAGGCTTACCCTGATAGCATCCAGCCACTCGCGAAGATTGAGGAAAGATCTTTCATATGTGACATCATACAACAACAACACACCATCGGACCGCCTGAAGTAGGTTCTGGCCACACTGCGGAATCTGTCAGACAGATAAAAAGATGCATGGTCAGGTTGTACGTGCAGTGTGTGACTCATCCATACAAGTATTAATATTTTAGAGACATTTTAGTTAATGTGCAAGACATATATCGTCAGGTTGTATTTACAATGTGTAACACATACACACGACTGTTAATAATTTAGGCACATTTTAGTATAGCGGCATGGTAAATGTATTGTTGGATTGAACGTGATTCTTTAATATTTTCAACACATGTTAGTTAATTTGCACTTTATTATAACTGAAAAATGTTGTATGCATTGAGGCACTTCTATTGACCGCCAGACAGAGAGTACAGAAATGTTATACCGAACCTGTTCTGCTGTATTACAGTGAATCCTTGAATGTAAAAGAATAAATTTGGAAGAGCTTGAGGAAATGGAGATGTAGTTGCCGAAAAGATTGTTGAAAATGCATTTATTTGCTTGGAAGGGACTAATACAAGTGGAATATTACATGCAAATATAAGAAAGAGAAAAACATCATTTTTTTTTTTATCTCGGTACAATGAGAAAGCCGGCTTCATGGCTTAGAGGTTATGACTTTTCTCCGTAATCTCCTATACTCTCGTAGGTAACGTGATGACGGTGAGAATCAGCAGTGGTTCGAATCGCATCGGTAACTTACAGGGTATGTGAGCCGGCCGCTCAGAAAGCAATGGCAAACTACTGAGAGTAGTCTTGCCAAGAAATCAACATACAGCTGAAAGATGCTGGTGTTGACAGCGATGTCCTGTAAAGGATATGAAAAAAAAAAAAAAACAATGAGAAAAGACGTATTGGAATAAACGTTTTTGTGAACATGCGACTGGAAACATCAGCGGTAGGGGAGGCAGAGGCAATCCGAGAATACTGATGCTGGTTGGTCTACGTCGGTACCAAGGTGGTACATCTTCCACGTAATTTATCTCGTGGTATGTTGAGAGACATGAACGTCTACGCATGGTGACGACGAGAACGAGTGTAGTAAACCCTCTCCTCCACAAATAGATCTTCTTGCAGACAGTAGTACTACGTCGTGTGAAGTGGTTGTCTTTTCAACTCACGGTAACATTATCAGAAAAGACTTAAACACAAGTATCCGTTTAAAAAAAAATACATATCTGAATACCGGTGTCAACAGGTCAAAGCACAATCATCAGTTTAATCAAATACATAAATGTATTGACTTGTTCCAGATTAGTTCCATTCACTCTGGTGCGGCATGTGGGTATACGCCATATCTTTGTAATAACCATTACTTTTGTTTTTTCTGTTGTTCAGAGTGTTCTTTGTTTTAACTGTCTATTGCAATTATACCTATCATTTTTGGGCACCTTTTGAAAAGAAACAAAAATGAAAACCTAGTGACAATTGATAAACGTAATGGAAACAGGATAATAGGAAGACAAAGCTAATAAATACATATATGACTTAGCCACATGAGACAATTAGACAAGACAGAGACGTGATACAAGACTGGTCAACATCTGACATGTCGAACCATGTCGTCCACGCCCATGGATGTGGCGCGTGATGATGATATCCAGGTCTCTGAAGCCGGATAAAGATGCCTGACATAGCTACATATAGATTTTCATTGTAATTGTTATACCAGCACAGTGGCATATACTTATAGATATTTTATGAAAATAGTCACCTTTCCTGCCCAGCCGTGTCCCATAACTGTAAAGCTATTGGGTGTCCATCCACGTCTAACATTTTTGTTTGGAAATCGACACCTGTGAACATGGGGAAAACAATACAGCTTTACTCATTAAAGTGCTGCATGAAATGACAATAGCGTCAGATTGATCTATATAAAGTACAACATTTAGTAAAGCAAACCAAAGTAAAGTAAAGTAAAGTAAAGTAGTTGAGTTGAGCTAAGAACCGATATCACTGCACTCAGGACATTCCAACACGTGCTCCGTCCCTTCGTTCAACAGCCAGCGAAACGTTATACTGCTAATCGTTCCAACTACCCCCTGATTGAAAGTTCTCCTGGTTTTCCCTCTCAGTTTGGAGATTCGTTCAGAACCCCTGCCGATCCCCCATCATAGCATTCCCCGCCAGCCTATCAGCCTGTTCATTCCCCCCCCCCCCCCCCCCCCCGCAGTCCCGCATAACCAGGGCAAAAAACCCATACAATTCTCACAGTCTGTGACCTCTTAAGCGAAGCAAGCCATTCTACACGAAACATTCCGTTCTCCACCTTACTCAGATAAAAGCCAAGTCAAGTCAAGTCAAGTCAAGGACTACTTTTACATGCCTTAAGGCATACTCGGCATTTGGTGCTAGATCCATTATCCATAGACCAATCCGTACTGGATGGGTGATGTTGTCAATATCCTGCCGCCATCATTTACTTCCCTGACATTTTCTTGTACATAAATAAGACTGGATCGACAGGGCAGCTCAGGTCAATTTTAAAACTCGGTCTAGATACGAATTCGAGCTAGGGAAATCATTCATTGGCACCTTGTCTTCATTACAGGCGATAGTTTGTTACATTGTGCTTCAAAAGGGTGTAATAACTACAACCCATGGCGGTAGCGAATGTGGCTGATCAGACTAATTCGTGCTGTAAATGTTCATCCACAATGGATGCATGTGAACACATGGTCATTTCCACCATCACGCACCATCTTACGTCAAACAAGTAAAGAAAAATACCAGGCAAAAGTTAGTAAACCTGTTATCTATGGATGCTTTGTTTAGTTCAGGTATTTTCATATAATTTGTTTTCAAACTGTAGACATGTCACCCCTTCTTGCTATCACAACTTGTAACAATCTCAATGCCTAGACTTAGCTGATTCAGTGTCAAATAAAAAAAGAAAAAAAATGTAATTTTGGACCAATCATGGTGCTCGTTCAAATGAACAAGTATTATAATGTAAATTTGCATTCACCGAGCATTACAATTACTGAAGATACCACAAAACAAAGCAAATAACACTATCATGCTGGTATGGCGATATATGATTACATACATGGGTAGTCACATTTGGCGATATACTAATCCTTCGGTACTGAATCGGTTAAATCGTTTAGTCATAATTAGCAATAAATTCAAATGAGCAGCAACACATGTAAACACACATAGACATATAGAACTAACCTAGTGTGGAGCTGAGATTGGGAGCAAACTTGCCCTTGCACAGTCGAACAATAAAACTGGACTTCCCCACGGCTGCGTCGCCAGCTAGGGCCAGTTTGTACATGCGCTCGGGTTCTCTGGACACGCTGATGGGCGCTGGTAGCTGCAGATGTTGTGTGGGACAGTCAACATAACACAGTCTTGTTGGTTGGTTTGTTGGTTAGTTGATGGATGGATGGATTGAATGATTGGTGGGTTGGTTGTTGGATTGATTGATTTGGGGATCGTTTGGTTTCTTGGTTTGATGGTTGTTTGGTGTGTAGATTGTAGATTTATTGATTGATTAGTTGGTTTTTTGGCTGGTTGATTGATCGAGTGTTTGGTTTCTTGGCTGGTTGGTGATAGACTGATTAATTGATAGTTGTTTGGTTACTTGATTGGTTGGCTTGTTTATTGATTAATTGACTGTTCTGTTGTTTTATTGGTTTGTTATTGATTGGTTGGCTTGTGGATTATTGGTTAGTTGCTTGATTTGTTTGTTGGTTGATCGTTAGGTTGATTTGTTGGTTGACTAAATGATTTATTTGTTTGTTTGTTTCCTTGGTTGGTTTGTAGTTGATTGATTGGTTGCTTGCTTGATTAATTTGTGAATGGTTGATTGGTTGGTTGGTTGGTTGGTTTGTTTATTGGTTAGTTGGTTCATTGGTTAGTTTGTTAGCTTTTTGTTTCATGGTAGACTGGTTGGTTTATGGGTGAAAGGTTGGTTGATTTTCTGGTTTATTTGTTTGTTGATTCGTTGGTTAGTTGAATGATTATTAGACTGATTAATTAATTTCTGGATTGATTGGTAATTTGATTTATTGGTAATTTGTTTGATTGATTGGTTTGTTGTTAGGTTGTTTGAATGATTGATTGATTTTGTTGCTTGATTCTGGTTGGTTATTTTATTGTGGTTTGTTGGTCGGTGGTTTGTGACTGATTGGTTGCTTATTTGATGTTTTACTGGTTTATTAGTTGATTTGTTTGTTTATTTGTTTGTTTATTAGTTTGTTGATTTGCTTGTTTATTCTTTGGCTGGTTGGATAATTCTTTGGTTTGCTGCTTCCTTTGTGGCTGATTAGTTTATTTGTGTTTAATGGATTAATTTATAAGTTGGTTTATTGGTTGGTTTTTGTTGGTTGAATGATTGGTTGTTCTTTGGTTAGTTAATTGGTTGGTTGGTTAATTGATTGATTGATTGATTGATTGATTGATTGATTGACTGGATTATGGATGATTGGTTGATTTATTGTTCATTGGTGTAGTTTGCGATTGATTGGTCCGTGTGTGGTTGATTGATTGGTTGGTGGTTTACTGGTTGATTGGCTTATGGTTGATTGGTTGTATGTGCACCATTTAAATATCAAAAGCTTCTGTGAAGTAAAGGCTAGGAAGAAGGAAAAAGTCTACCCTATCTCGTATCACGTGAAAGCCAAACAAATCGTGCTTCAACGACAATGTCTCGTGTGTGGTTACCTTTACATTTATCTGCCTAACTTATGTTTCCTTTGAAAACGTACTTTATGTGTTTGTAAGTCAACATTACCTATAATTAATTTGAATGTACTATGCTAATCAATATTACCTATAACTAACTCACTATGCTAATCAACATTACCTATAACTAACTCACTATGCTAATCAACATTACCTATAACTAACTCACTATGCTAATCAACATTACCTATAACTAACTCACTATGCTAATCAACATTACCTATAACTAACTCACTATGCTAATCAACATTACCTATAACTATGTATGCTAATCAACAATACCTATAACTAACTATCTATACTAATCAACATTACTTATAACTATCTATGCTAATCAACATTACTTATAACTAACTATTTATACTAATCAACAATACCTATAACTAACTCACTATACTAATCAATACTACCTATAACTACTATGTATGATAATTAACATTACCTATAACAAACTCACTATGCTAATCAATTGACTCACATCTCTAGTGGGTACTGCCGGAAGCTGGCGCCTGGCGGATCCCTTGCTGGACTTGGACGACTGACTAAACACGGACTCATCTCTGGTTACTGAACGCAGGCTGCGATTAGAGCCCTTGCTGCCAGCAGACACAGAACGTTTCACAAGGTACCGACATGTCTCTTCTTCTGGGGTTTCTGGTCTCTCAATGTCGGTGTCTATTTCGTCATTTGAATCGGGCTTCAGAAACACACACACAATTCATAAAAATATGTGAGATATAAACGAACCGCTGTGAAAGTAACAATAAAAAATGAACTGCAACTAATATTAGAAGCGACGTATAATATACGTTATGAGAAGAAATAAACTGGAGAACTTGGAGACAACTGGGAAGATCGAGGGGAAGAGAACAAGGTGAAGGCAGAGAAGTAGATACCTGGATGGCTTGACCACGTGGCATGATCGAGACAGGAACACTTAGCTGATCCACGACTCTGGTGATCGAATGATATGGCGTAACATGACCACCCACGCTTATCGACATGGCACATGATGATGATGATAATATACTGTCAGTGACATATGTTATCCATAAACGTGCATCATGGAATTATTTCTCGAATAAACATATGTGGGTATGCAATCACATAAAATCCACAAATGAAAGACTATGTATATTTATGAATAACGGAACAAAATTAGCATCAACTGAACACCACGGACAGATCAAAAGTGTGATGAGAAACATAATATGTAACGACTTCATAAACAGAGCTGGTTACCCGCATCACAAGAAGACAGTAATATACTTTGGACAACTCATAAGACGGGGATTGTTGGTGTGCGTCGAGTCAATGGGGCAGTTGGAGGGAAAGAAAGGCAGGAAAGACGAACAGTAAATACAGTAGACAATTTGACAGCTTTTGGTATGGAGAAACATTTGTTTTTGAAATGATTGGCAGTGCATTATCACCAAAAGCTCTACGACATTGACTATAAGATAGAGAAATATCGTAAAATTAATTAAATGTGATTGTAAAGTTTCTGTATTAACGATGCGAAAGATGATAACTGTTTTCATCAATAACAAGAACTGAAGGGTTTGAGAAGTTTAAAACAAGCAATACTGTGGTGATTTTCCCTTATTACTGCCAACAAAGCAAGGGGCAATAACTTTATATATATGGTTTGGCCATGCAAGTAGGTTACCAGTCAACAGCATGCCACAACAAGCAATGATGTACAGACCAGATGGAAACAGAGGAAGAGGCCGACCACGTAAACATTGGACGGAGGGAATAGCAGAATCCATGGGAATGTCGATATACGAAGCCCATAATCGGGCACTCTCACGAAGTTTATACTTCACCTCGACACCGCAAGGTACAAGAGGAACATGATGAGATGCGATGAGGTGATATATATATATATATATATATATATATATATATATATATATATATATATATATATATATATATATATATATATATATATATATATATATATATAAGGAAAGAGCCATGGCAATTTGTTTCTCAGCGATTCAAGTTTTTTTTTTCTTTTTTTCAGGCGTATCTTTCCTTGTCTTCCGCTGCCTCTCATCTCATCTCATCTCATCTCATCATGTTCCTCTTGTACCCTGCGGTGTCGAGGTGAAATATAAACATCGTGATAGTGCCCGATTATGGGCTTAATGTATCGATATTCCCATGGACTCTGCTATTCTCTCCTGCCTCTCATACCTAACTATATTCCCAGACAAGGCTTATGTATGTATTTCATCTGTTTTGTTGATATCCTCCATATATTTTATTTGCCATTTCTATATGGATATGACGTGTGACCTTATAAGACCTGCCGATCTCAATACCTTAGTGTCTGAGTCCACGATTTTCTCGACTTACTTCACAAAAGCCACATCTCCACGCCCTCTAGATATTGACCATTTCATGACTCACGTCAAGTATTGACATATATAACTTAAAGTAGTCATGCACATCTTGCTTGTAAAAATAGTTCAGTACGCAATATGAAATCAAAGTTACACAATGAAGTGACCAAGACAGAACGGAAAGCAACAACAACAGTATATGTCATCTTACGTCCTCTTCCTGTGCTCGTAAACCCGAGTGAACCATTTTGTGTCGTCTGTCTCTCCTGGTGTCGCTGTGTGCACTAATACTTTCAGCTTCTGTGTCATCATTGCCGTCACGAAGAGTAGAATGACCACTATCTGTTAGTGAACATTCATTCACAATGGGTAGTCATTTATTACATGTGTTTAACAAATCAACATATAAAGCATACGCAACTGTCAAACGTATAATATACAGTTACAATATTTTCTGTGAAATGGTTGTTATAAAACAATCGGAGTAATTTAAACAATTTAAACCTCATTTCTTGCAGTTGTCACTGGATAGGGTATGCATTAAGAAAACCTGATAATATTATAACAAGAAAGCCCTTTCTTTAGAGCCTACAGGGCACATAAAATAGAGGGAGACTCAAAAACACACGGACATGAGAATTAGAGACAGAGATGAATAACATGGGTGGGATGTGGCTGCAGGACATCACAAAAACAGATCTACTTTGCGTGTGTTAGTTGAGGCATAATATTCCAGTTGCAGGAGGGGGAGAGGGGGGTGTGTTGTTAAAGAAAAGAAAAAGAAGAGGAAGAAAACCTTTCTTTCAACATAATTCCTTTCGTAACTCTACGTCTTTGCCAACTTTCACATATTCATTGGATTGACTGATTGATTGATTGATTGATTTAGGAACCGACATCAAGAGTATTCGGGGCATTCCCATAAGCGCTCCGTCCCCATCCTCAGAAGCCAGCGAAGAGTTCCAACACTAACAGTACCAGTAGCAATCTGATATATGTCCGTCTCGCCTTTCCTCTGAGCGTCGATCGTCGGCCAGATCCCCTCGTCACTCCTCGCTGTCTCATTCTTGCCAGACCATGGTGATCCATTTGCTCCTCCTAGGTGTACACGTGCTCCCACAAGGTCGCAACCACATCTGCTTTGCCATGCATCCAATACTCCACCAAGTTTTGCAGAGCCAGCCAATCTGTCCGCCTGTTCATTCCCCAGCATGCCCCGGAGAAAAGATCCAGACGATGCTTGTCACCCGTGACTTCCGAAGCGAAGCAAGCCACTCTGCACGAAACTTGCCTGTCTTCACCCTACTCAGCATGTATTCTGAGTCAGTTACAATCACGATGTGTGTGTGTGTGTGTGTCGTATTCTCCATCCAGCGGAAAGCTGCACTGACCGCCTCCACCTCCATTCTTAAGCTAAATGTTGTGGTATCATATGCTAGGCTCTTCTGCACCAAACGTCGACCATTGGCATTTGCTAAGAACCCCCAGGCACTTCTCCTACCTCTCAACACCGACCCATCTGTGTAGATAATCACATCACCTGAGCGAGAATTATCCTGAATTAGTTGCTGGATTTCCACTTCCGTGGCCCCTGCTGGCCACTCCCTGCACTATCGGCTCAATATGATTATAACTCTGCACAAGTCTGACTGCTCCGCTGACACTCTGACCCACTCTTCTCCTCTCCTAATGTTCTCCAAGGGGCACACCTGCCTGATCGTATCCTCCGCCTGAGCCATCCATGATTTCCCTGTTATCAGTCGCTGACCCTTAACGGCGTTCCAGCGCCTCATGCAACGGGTGATCTGTGTCTGCAGCTACTCTGAGGTACGCCTGCATCACCTTGAGCCTACCTGCAACAGACGGCAAACCAAGGATGTAACGCATACACACAACTGGGGTGTCTCTGGTGCATCCCAGAATGAGTCGCATCGCTTCGTTCTGTATGCGCTCTAATTTCACCAGCTGACTCTTTGAGACAGTGAGCAGTCCTAGTCCATAATCAATCACTGAGAGGATCAAGTGCTGGTATAGTGTGAAAAGCATTCTCTGCTCTGTGTCCATTGCAGCCATAGTTTTAAGTGCATTGAGTCCCTTTTGAGACCTTGTCACAACCGTCTCCACATTGTCCTTGAAGGGCAGGCTCCTGTCAAATGTGATTCCCAGATACTTCAGTTTGTTCTCTCTGTTGACGATTCTACCATCTATCGTGAGGCTTGGGACATCAGTTCTTACAATCCTGTTGTCCAGAGAGCACCACAAAACAGCTGCCTTTTCTGGATGGATGATAGCACTAATTTCAGTGCACCAGTCAATCACATTGTCTACTGTTGCCTGTAGCTCCTGGGCTGTTTTCTCCCTATCTCTCCCCTGTCTATATGCAAGAATATCATCTGCAAATGTTAGTATCCTTCCAACCCCTGGTGCTTCTAGAATTGCAATCTTGCTCGTATACACATTAAAGAGCACTGGTGAGATTGCTGATCCCTGTAGCAGTCCCGGGGTTAAAATATGTGGCTCTGAGGTCCATGCACCCAGACGGAGAGCAACCCGGCGAGAATGTAGGAAGGCTGCTATCCAGTTCACCAACCAGGGATTGACCCCCTTCTCCATCAGTACGGTCATCAAAATATCATATGGAACTCTATTGTATGCATCCTCGAGATCAAGCGCTACCGCCATCGTTTCCTGTCTACTCTGGAACCCCTCATAAACATCACAGGCAAAAGTGGCTGCATTTGACCAGGTATCTGTTCCTGGCCTGTAGCTCCCCATCTTTATTGGAAATTTGTTGAAACCCTTTCTTTAACATCATTCTGAGTTACATTGTCGTATTGGGGATAATGTCCTCGAACCGACTATATGAAACGATGGAATAACATCCATCAGTGGCAGGTTGAGATTATATGTAGACAGTTTCAGGAAAATCATATTGTACGTTGTGAGGTCCTGCTTCACAAATAGATTTCTATGAGATCGTCCATTTTCATGCAGCAGAATATATCTGACTGCTTATAGTATACTCGGGCGTAGTATACGCGAAGTGGACCTGAAGTCCCATTAAATAAGATGACATTATCTTTATGTAGGTATTGATGTAATCATTAAGATTAAGCTGCGTTGTAAGATGGTTTTATGTTTTAAGCAATCATTTATCCACAAAAGAAGCAAGTTAGACCCATGCATATGAATGCAGGATCAAACAAGGTGATAGTTACCTAAGTCCTCCATGTAATTATCATCCTCCCCATCCTCTGTGAGAAATTTTGGCATCACGCCCGTTCTCAGAGGCTGGTTGTAATGTGGATGATCTCTGAAAATGAAGTATGGATGCTCAGCAATTTATTACAACTACAATAAAAAACAATCTTAATGTTTATATCATCTAATCATCAATAATCACTGATACATTTTAATTTAAAGTATGTGATAATAATTATCCCTAATGCATAATTAATTTATTAACAAAACTCATTGATACATTGGTTTTGGTAACGTTTTTGATGTTTGCGCAAATTTTTACATAAATACAGGTAACTGCCAAAGCCGGCTATATGGAGAAAGGCTTACGAATGCAATTTGTAATCCCGCATACCACGTTCGAAACACAGCTGCGGGTGATTTGGCAGCAGACTGTCTTGCGTTGATTTCCATACAAAGGCATGATTGCCGGGCGTTCAGAAAGCAATGACAAAGTACTGAAAGTAAACCCAGAGTAACACACATCAAGATGACTTAGTGATCTATACTAATGGGTCAGTGGTGTGAAACATACGGAGTGGTTGGGGTTTCATTGCGAAAGTTAATGGACGATTATTGAAAAAGGAGAGTATGGCATACGAGGCTACGATCTCTAGCATGAAAATGAAGTTGGAAGCAGTAATAGCGGCATTCTGTTGGTTAGAGGAGACCACTGAAACACACGTTGTCTTCATCACGGACTCAAGGAGTATGCTCAGTAAGGTGGAGAATGGAATGTTTCGTGTGGAATGGCTCACCTCACTTCAGAGGTCACAGATTGTAAGAATTGTATGGATATTATGCCCTGGCAATGCGGGAGTGTGGGAGGAATGAACAGGCTGATAGACTGGCAAAGAATGCACTTCTTGGTTGGAGATTGCCTATGGACAAGGGAGAGGTGGTCGTACGCCTATGGGACCAGGTGGAGAAGGTGGAGGGACAGATTGAGAACCCGTATGTGGAAAGGATGAGATTGCGGGGGACTGGCTGGCGTTCTCGTGTATGTATCTGAAAACTGTGAGGGAAGACCAGGGGGACTGTTAATCAGATAGCGGTGGGAACGATTAGTAGTGTGACTCTTCGCTGGCTGTTGAATGACGGGACGGAGCGCATATGGGAACATCCTGGGTACAGTGATGTCGGTTCTTAGCTAAACTCAATTCAACTCAACAAGTCAACTTGCCAAGAAATAATAAACAGCCGAAAGATCCTGGGGTTGTCGGCGATGTCATATGAAGAATATATAACTAACTCTTAACTGTGAATAGACATGAATTGCGATGTTTTCCTCCTAAAACACTAAACAGTGAACAGAACTTACTGTAAGTGGGAATCCACATGGTCGATTATGATAAGGCCGTGCTTGGAATGGGTTGAAGACGGACTTTGACAGCTCTTCGAACTGCGGGAAGACTTCAAGGAGAACGTATAAACAAAACTGAGTTTATTAATGTTGTTTTACTACCAAGTAAACATACTAATAATCATGAATAGGAGTGGGACGCAGAGGTGTTTCCAAGACACCAGGGCCGGGTTATATACTGGCCAAGACATATTGACGCGTCCTCGTCGAGCGTCCTGGGTAACAGGTCCCTTCGGGATCCTGGCTAAAGTCAGTAGGATCGCCGATTCCTCCGAAGTCGGAGTGTGTCTGCCTGTACGGCGAGGAACCACCAGTCTGCATACCAATAAGCCAGACATGGGACAATGGATACTCACGCAAACCTCAGGTCCTGTATGACATCACACTGATGTTGGACAACAGGATGCCTTCATCCGACATACAGGACTTCGCGTTGGAGCTCAAGCCAACGAACACAAGCAAGCAAGCAGCAAGCAAGCATGAATAGGAGCCGAGGAGGCTCAGATAATAGCGTGCTCGCCTGCCAGTCGGCTGGTTATAGTTTCTAATCCCCAACGATGTGGGGATTTAAACAAATTCATGCACTCCCATGTCGACCCGGAAAGTAATGACGACAACCTGATCTCATCGAGCGCTGAGTGGTCTATCAAACGTGAGGTTAGCACCATATATCCAACACGGCTCAGGCCGCCAAACGAGGTCCCTTATTTTGTTGTTATTGACTTATACAAAACCAGCTTAACATACTCTGCAGCTCAGCTGTGGAACAATCTTCCACAAGAAATCAAAGACATCACCAATCCCTATTCATATAATCGCAAATTACTCGAACACTATCTCAGTACGGATTATCTTCCCCCTTAATAATTTTTTTTTTTTTTTTTCCCGCGTTTCCATCCTGTTTCAGGATATTGCGGTCAACACCAGCATCTTTCAGCTGTATGTTGATTCCTAGGCTAGATTACGCTCATCAGCACGCCACGACTTTCTGAGCGACCGGCTCCATACTCTCATAAGTCACTTTTGCGATTCGAACCACTGCTAATTCTCGTCGCGTCACGTGACGAGAGTATTCGGGGTTAGCGGAGAAAGCTGCTAACCCCTCGGCCACGAAGCCGGTCCCTTAATAATAGAGATAATAATAATAATAACAAAACCCTAGTATAACAGCCAGTCCCCTTTTGGTAGGCCAGTATATTCCACATGGCTAATAACAAGTGTCTGACCATTATCTAATATTACTGTGTCGTGTAGTTTTGATGTTCGCATTTTTGCCCATGCCTTTATAATGCATATCTTTTATATTGTTGCTGTTCTCTGTTAGCCTTGAATGATGTGTGAATGAAATAATGTATGGAAGAGAGTGATAGAAGGGCAGAATGTTAGACGGGCCTGCGTGCCCAATTCTTAACCCTTTGAAAATAAAGTTTGTTCGTTATTTTAATAGTTGTGAGTGTGTGAGTATATGTGTGTGAGTATGTGTGTATTAGTGTGTGGGTATGTAGAGATTTGTGGGATGTGGATTTTAATTCCTGAGAATGGTTCGTTAAAATGTCTAGGGGGTTTTATTGATTCTCTGTCACTGGTAAGAATGCAGGGTGATCCGGGATATTTACCACAAATCCCAGGAGGAAAGAGTTCCATCCTTGAAACAATGGCATCTGTGTGTAGGTTTCCCTTCCCACTTCATCACCCTTTAAATTAACTATAGATGCTAGAAGGATATTGATTGCTCACAACATATAAACAACCACTTGTTGGACACCACATTTACTTGATGTACACAACACTTTTGGACACACAGTTCAGGTATTAACTCAAGATCTGCAGTTACATATATATATAGGTGTAATAAACACTATGCATTTTCAAACAGGCATGGGAATGATATGCAGTATTACAACATAGTACCCAGTGACCCCAGAAAAAAACAAGGTTATTACAAACAACATAACAACCACAAATTGGGTCTACTTTCATTTTCCCTCATGATTAAGGCAAATAAAGATAGTAAATAGAACCCAAAATAACATGTTTCTGACACCTTTTACCATTCTCTCATTGTTAAAAATAATGAGTTGGTGTCAAAATACTATACCATCTATATACCATTGGGAAAAAAACTACTGACCTGTTACCTTCAGAAAACAAAAACCAACATATAAACAGCAGTTTGTACTAATTAAATTAATTAATCGAGTCTATCTCCTGGTGTGCGGTTATGGGTCCACCTTTGCTGTCGATTAGATCCTTTTCCCCATTATCTGGGTACCGAATTAATGCACTCAGTTATGTTCTTACTATTTAGTCACTGGTAATTGGCTGGTGCAAATCATACTTTATAATAGAAATTACACACAATCAGAAATCCCTCCGCGGGCTAGAATATTCGAGTACTCTGTTGCAGTAGGCTCGGTGTCTTTTTTTGAAATTTGGGGCCTCAGGTTGTTCTAACTTTCCGGAATTTCCACTTAAGCTCTGCAGAAGGTACTTTACCATCTCACCATACATGGTGCCAAGTAGACGTCCATTCAGCTTCTCTGCTTTTAATATCAGAATCCCAAGTAGTTCAACAAAGATTTTACACCCACCAAGTCGCGAGTCTATAACCCATGGCATTTAGGTTGACATTGGACCAGCAAAGAGTTAGTCGTTGTTATCTAGTCCAGTGTAGAACTTTATATGACTGAGAGGCATCTCATGGTAGTATCTGTGACTAGGGCCACAATTGATCTATACCTACATATATGCACAGATGAATGAATCCAGCACAGTAACAGGTTTGCAAACAATTGGATGATTCCTCTTGTTGCAGATATAGAGACATTTAGTTGCTTTCATATGGTCTTTTATCTGATGGTGTTCAGGGTTTGGAACCTTGAGGTAATCTGGTTTCGTAGTTATGTTTCAGATGATATTAAGGTTGTACCTTGGTTGTATTGGCTTATGTGGTTCAGTGTCTTCTCTCCATTTGGTTGAGCCAGAACTTAGTGTTGAATAGCTGAATTCCATGTTTGACTGTTGCAGCTGTGAGATGTTCTTTCGAAGACTTATCCATTGTGGATATTAACTTGGTAATCCAACCAACAGTTGAAGGGCTTTCACTGTTGCTAGTTTTAGTAACTTGTAGGATTGTCCCATAGTTTCACTGATTTTGCTGAGTGATAAGGCTTATAGGTGATACTTCTCAGACGTAAAGCAGACGATACACTGTTGTCCGTTACTCTGTTGATCTTCATCTTTGTAGATTATTAGATCTTGAAGTCCACATGTGGGATGTTCCTACTAAAATAGGACTTAATCACTCACCCCGTCAGTTGTCTTCTAATTTATCTGTTGCTCGCTATGGAGCTATTGAGCGCAGCAGTCCATGGGTATTTCTAGATGCAGACTATGGTTAGGACATTCACTTTCTGGCTGTTTACCCAGGATCCAGTGTTAGTGATATAGTCCCACCAAATTCAACCACCACCTGCTTCTCTTCTATAGAAAAGGGATGACAAGAATACAACACTAGCATTAACCTACTGTGTTATGATAAAAGGTTTACAACACAATTACAAACACAAATACAAAACAACAAGGGGAGAAGGGGAAAGGAGTGGGTGTCCATGTTCCACTGTCCCTCATTGCTGAGTTGAGCCATTCTGACTCTTCATAGTGAGTAAGATATTTTCTCACTTATATTTTGTTCTGTTGTTACTGGGACTATTGGATGGGTGAAGTCATTCTGTCCATCCAACATGTTGATATTGTCTCTCTCATTACTTGAAGAGAATAGCCTATACAGAATCCCTGTGGTTTCTAATGCCGCGTCTTCATTTCGGCACTATAATCATCACTAGGTCAAGACTATTCACCATTGGCTTCTTAAGTACTGACATACATATGTATTCTTACATCAACATCCTCTAATCCCAAGGTGCAACCTTAAAATGTATATTCCCACAGTAAAAAGTAACAATCAGAACAGAGAAAATTCTCATACCAAAAAAAAACATACATGTACATTTCTCTGATATTAAGTACATGATAATCATACATAATAATCATAATGATGATGCAGGGAGCCTAGGTTTTTGAATTATCTTCATGAACTAAAACATCCATTGTTTTCCCCCACTGCGTACAGCACCTGAGGATAGTAATCGCTGTGATATGTTTTGCCAATGACTGCTATTATTCGGAGGGTATTTATAAGAATAACTTATGCCGCATGGTCCAGTCTTCTGAATATTGCAAGCAATTTATTCACATCAATCTTCGCTTCTGTTTCTACTACGGTGAGGTGATGCGGAGTGAATCCTATCCGAACATGCATTTACATCACGCGTTTCATTGTTCATGAATTTATATTCAAACATGGCCTGTCCCTAACACTATTTTATGAAATGATTATATGTTCACCCTCATATGGAGTGGTTACTAATCTGTTAACAAAAGAATGGTACTAAAATTTAGCACTATATTTCCAAGTTACAGATTATAATGTGGCAAAATATTTTATCCCCTGACTAAGTACGAGTCAGGAATATGCGTAATCATTTGTATGTCCCCGCATGGATAAAACACCTTTCTATAGTACATAGATTATTTGCAGATTTCTAAGCATAAATAGTGAGATATTGTTCCCAGTGCCTAGAAGTTTTAACATAGGAATATGAAATTGACAGACACTAGTTCTTTACTATGAAGCATGAATCAGGGGTCTGCTCCTACATTGAGAAAATCTCTAGAATGTGTTTCAGACATGAGAGTTGATACTTTACAGTACACATAATATTCATAGATTATAGCACTACTAGTGAGATATAAGTTCATAATGCCTATACAAGATATTAACATATGGATTTGAAATTGTAAGACATAGGAAAAATTACAGCGTGGCGCCCACCTGTGTTTCCTTAGTAAACATCATCCAGCCTGGTTTAGGAGAATTGTAACTAATTCTTAATTAAACATACTGGTCTAGGTAATACATAAATATATCTTAATGATGTAGATAACATACCAATAGCTTGAAGAGAATCATGGTTTTAAAACAAACTACCTTCTCCCCGAAGGGAAAGGTCGACTTTCTTGCGTGTTGTCTTGACTAGAAATGGCCGCTTCAGTCTTTGTTTTCCCCCTCGCCAGGATTGGCCAGATAAGGGAGAGAAAACAAGCCAAACTAAATTTAGCTGTGCCACGGTCAGTCTATCGCTGTTTTATTTTCTCCTATATTAAGTAAGTTACTTAAACAGTAATTGTAAGGGTTTGTTTATTTTTAAGGGAGTCCATAAATAGGAAAGGGTAGGGACGTTTTTATTATACCACACGCCTCCCCAATTTAAGCCATTTATTTCTTTCAGAAAATAAATGGTCAAATAGTACTCTACAATTTCCGTCTTTACATTGACTCACCTAGTATCCATTCCTTATTAATTTCTTGCATTACTTCCCTATGTTATATAATCAGAGCCACGTCCATTTTCTTTTAGTCACGACAACTGGCATAACCTTAAAGGATTATTTCTCTTTTAGTGAAAGAGTGTAGCACCCTCTCCACTGTTGTCAGCTATTGTTTGAAATATGAGTGGTTATCTGATAATTTGTTACTTTCAAGTACTAGTTTGTCTGCATCAAACCGACTTTTTGAAACAATTGAGATATCATCATTAAGCTTGATTTCTCTCATTAGATTATCAATCTTGAGATTATGTTAAAACCGACGGTTAATTCTGCGTCTACTGATAGCATATTAAACTCGCCCGTCTCCCTGTAAGTTAGACGTTTGTTTTAACTATAGATCTGATATTTAAAGGAAGCTAAATATGGTTCCTGTTGTATACATTTTCATCCAACACATCATGTGTTTGGGTATTTAGTCGAGTTATGGGATTTTCCGATCAGTTTTGATAACTACTGATTAGAGTGGTGTCCCTTTCTCTTGTGGATTTTCCCGGAGAATCTCGTCTAACATGTAAACAAGGTCCAACTTTTCTAGATTTCCGCTCTGAACCGAATATTACGGGGAACATGAATCTATCAGAAATGAAGTAATTCTTAGCTTACTCTCTGCTTTTCCTTCTAACCTAGATCTATTTTACGCTAGAATCCTTATTAGTAATTCTAACTGATGTGTTTGAGTTTCACTCTGTATTTGTTGCTTTGGTGTTGAATTACGAGCAATTTTGCGTCGCTTGGCGTACATTGATCGTCGTCTGCCTCCCTCCAGGTTTTTAGACTATTTTCAACTTAGCAACATACATTGTTATGTAGGTTCAGACGTATTGTCTCCTACTATATATAATCAGTTCAGTGAGAAGTTAAAAGCCCCTTTTATGTTTCCTGTGATAGTCTTCCAGACAATCAAGTTGCTGGTTCACTTTCCAGTTATGGATGTGGATTACTAGTCTTAGTAAAATTACTGTTACATCTGTATATCCCTCTCATACTGGCGTCTCCTGAGTTGTGTCCTCAGGATAACAGGTAAGGTACTCTTAATGTTTCTCTCCAGTTTTGTTTTCATCCGTTTAATACGTGGAAACTCTGGATTTATTTAGATTGACTAAGGTCTATCTTTGAACTGTTATATAATTGACTAGCTGGATTCCTGATTGAAATTCCTACTCTAGTAAATATCAAGCAATTCTTCAGCTATCTGCTCCAATTTACTTGGTTTTTACACAGCTATATTCCATTTTCCTAGCATGGGTTCACTGTATAAGTTTTAGGCGTTTCCCCTGTCTTCACGTCAAGGAGTTCGTCCTATTTATAAACAGCATCTATTTGAAGAGTTGTTTATTTAATTGTTGCTTTTACTGATTCGTATCAGTTATTTAAGCTAATCTCTGTTAGTCTGGATCTGCTTTCACATATTTAATGCTGGCATATAATCCTAGTCAGAACTGAGATGTAGAAATCTGTTTCGTCTTGCGACTGATTTCTGATTCATCTACCTATTAGTAGACTTCGAGCATTATCTAGAATTTAGTTACTCGGTTAGTTTTAAAGAAAATACAATTGAGTCGCGCGCCTCTATTGTACCACTTATTTTTGCCCTTCTTAATTCTTCCCTTATGAGAATATTAATGTTAGTTAGGCAATTATTGAAATAACTTTATGTAAGCTAATCGCTAACTAAAAGCTGTTTCACTCCTCTTTTTGATGAGGACTACTCATAGTGAACATTTCACTTAATGAGAATTAAACTGTAAATTTCAAAGTTAAGGAGCCAATATCTGAAATGTTCAGTCTCTGACTAGAGACTGGCACAGATTTTTTCCGGTATCTCCTGAAGTTTATTTGAAATTCCAATTTCTTATGTTAATTCTTTAATTATACCTTTTACATACCTATACGGTCTGTTTCCGCTACCATTAATAATGGAATCGGGGTGGATAATTTAAAGAAATACCTTATATTCTGTTGGGTCAGTAAGTGAGTTGATCAGTTTCACTTACATCACCAGGTGAATATTTTGGTTTTGACCCTCATTAACATATGGGCCATCTGAGTTAGTTATTAATAACTACTCATATCACCGGTGGAGTAGAATAAGTGTCGGTATGGCTTTTCTTCCTAAGTATCCATCATTTATTCACTTTACTTTACTACCGGTGTTGTAGAACATGTTATGTCATATGAAAAAAAGGATTAAATTAGGGTGCCCCTAAATACTGCAAATTCTTACAATATTCCTTCCCTTCCATTAACTATGTCTACATTTTTGCAAGTGGTGGTTTTGGCCTTACCATTAGTTCATTTACTTTAGTTACTGCTATTTTCCCCTGGTTTAATTCATCTCTCAGGTATTATTTACTGTACTACTGAATCATTTGTTGATTAAATTTTTCCCTTAAAAAAAATTTATTGGATTTTTAACTTATCTGTCCTAATTATCTATACAATTGTCTATCACTCTCTGCTGCCATGGTAACTTTTCAATATTACATGAATTATACAAGCAGATCAAGCATGAAAATACAATGATAATCAATGACAAAATAGTTAATTAACACATGATTCATATGTAGGAACATAAACCTTATGGATACATAATATAGTAGTGTGTTCATGAGTACACCACTTTTAAACCCTTTAAAGAGAATACCAGAGTAGCAGAACCATACCTCAAACATCAAATGGGACTGACTATGAATTCTAAACATTCACTGAATTACCTATCTTATGTGAGTTTACCATCCCAGAGACCTTACTACTGGAGGTTCATTACTGGACTTAGTTTCCCATCCATAAGATATAAAATATGAGTTTTTAAAAAAAATCTCATACCCAACAACCAACTACCTGATGCATCTGCCAGAATCAAGATATTACCTGTGAACAGTTTTGTACCAAAAAAAACCTATATTTATCTGAGCCATTATGGGTTCATATAACACTTGACTCAGCTCATACTAATGAGTGATTAGGTCTGTTACTAACACTATAACATTCTGAAGTGACTTGGTTTACCTGCGAGAGGTTTTCCCTGAATTCATGTACCCACAATAATACACCAATTGTGATGTTTACCATGAGTTTTAAATTCACGGACTACTCCACTACTAGGTGAAGTCCGTACCGGGCGGGACCACACATGTGGGATGTGGATTTTAATTCCTGAGAATGGTTCGTTAAAATGTCTAGGGGGTTTTATTGATTCTCTGTCACTGGTAAGAATGCAGGGTGATCCGGGATATTTACCACAAATCCCAGGAGGAAAGAGTTCCATCCTTGAAACAATGGCATCTGTGTGTAGGTTTCCCTTCCCACTTCATCACCCTTTAAATTAACTATAGATGCTAGAAGGATATTGATTGCTCACAACATATAAACAACCACTTGTTGGACACCACATTTACTTGATGTACACAACACTTTTGGACACACAGTTCAGGTATTAACTCAAGATCTGCAGTTACATATATATATAGGTGTAATAAACACTATGCATTTTCAAACAGGCATGGGAATGATATGCAGTATTACAACATAGTACCCAGTGACCCCAGAAAAAAACAAGGTTATTACAAACAACATAACAACCACAAATTGGGTCTACTTTCATTTTCCCTCATGATTAAGGCAAATAAAGATAGTAAATAGAACCCAAAATAACATGTTTCTGACACCTTTTACCATTCTCTCATTGTTAAAAATAATGAGTTGGTGTCAAAATACTATACCATCTATATACCATTGGGAAAAAAACTACTGACCTGTTACCTTCAGAAAACAAAAACCAACATATAAACAGCAGTTTGTACTAATTAAATTAATTAATCGAGTCTATCTCCTGGTGTGCGGTTATGGGTCCACCTTTGCTGTCGATTAGATCCTTTTCCCCATTATCTGGGTACCGAATTAATGCACTCAGTTATGTTCTTACTATTTAGTCACTGGTAATTGGCTGGTGCAAATCATACTTTATAATAGAAATTACACACAATCACAAATCCCTCCGCGGGCTAGAATATTCGAGTACTCTGTTGCAGTAGGCTCGGTGTCTTTTTTTGAAATTTGGGGCCTCAGGTTGTTCTAACTTTCCGGAATTTCCACTTAAGCTCTGCAGAAGGTACTTTACCATCTCACCATACATGGTGCCAAGTAGACGTCCATTCAGCTTCTCTGCTTTTAATATCAGAATCCCAAGTAGTTCAACAAAGATTTTACACCCACCAAGTCGCGAGTCTATAACCCATGGCATTTAGGTTGACATTGGACCAGCAAAGAGTTAGTCGTTGTTATCTAGTCCAGTGTAGAACTTTATATGACTGAGAGGCATCTCATGGTAGTATCTGTGACTAGGGCCACAATTGATCTATACCTACATATATGCACAGATGAATGAATCCAGCACAGTAACAGGTTTGCAAACAATTGGATGATTCCTCTTGTTGCAGATATAGAGACATTTAGTTGCTTTCATATGGTCTTTTATCTGATGGTGTTCAGGGTTTGGAACCTTGAGGTAATCTGGTTTCGTAGTTATGTTTCAGATGATATTAAGTTTGTACCTTGGTTGTATTGGCTTATGTGGTTCAGTGTCTTCTCTCCATTTGGTTGAGCCAGAACTTAGTGTTGAATAGCTGAATTCCATGTTTGACTGTTGCAGCTGTGAGATGTTCTTTCGAAGACTTATCCATTGTGGATATTAACTTGGTAATCCAACCAACAGTTGAAGGGCTTTCACTGTTGCTAGTTTTAGTAACTTGTAGGATTGTCCCATAGTTTCACTGATTTTGCTGAGTGATAAGGCTTATAGGTGATACTTCTCAGACGTAAAGCAGACGATACACTGTTGTCCGTTACTCTGTTGATCTTCATCTTTGTAGATTATTAGATCTTGAAGTCCACATGTGGGATGTTCCTACTAAAATAGGACTTAATCACTCACCCCGTCAGTTGTCTTCTAATTTATCTGTTGCTCGCTATGGAGCTATTGAGCGCAGCAGTCCATGGGTATTTCTAGATGCAGACTATGGTTAGGACATTCACTTTCTGGCTGTTTACCCAGGATCCAGTGTTAGTGATATAGTCCCACCAAATTCAACCACCACCTGCTTCTCTTCTATAGAAAAGGGATGACAAGAATACAACACTAGCATTAACCTACTGTGTTATGATAAAAGGTTTACAACACAATTACAAACACAAATACAAAACAACAAGGGGAGAAGGGGAAAGGAGTGGGTGTCCATGTTCCACTGTCCCTCATTGCTGAGTTGAGCCATTCTGACTCTTCATAGTGAGTAAGATATTTTCTCACTTATATTTTGTTCTGTTGTTACTGGGACTATTGGATGGGTGAAGTCATTCTGTCCATCCAACATGTTGATATTGTCTCTCTCATTACTTGAAGAGAATAGCCTATACAGAATCCCTGTGGTTTCTAATGCCGCGTCTTCATTTCGGCACTATAATCATCACTAGGTCAAGACTATTCACCATTGGCTTCTTAAGTACTGACATACATATGTATTCTTACATCAACATCCTCTAATCCCAAGGTGCAACCTTAAAATGTATATTCCCACAGTAAAAAGTAACAATCAGAACAGAGAAAATTCTCATACCAAAAAAAACATACATGTACATTTCTCTGATATTAAGTACATGATAATCATACATAATAATCATAATGATGATGCAGGGAGCCTAGGTTTTTGAATTATCTTCATGAACTAAAACATCCATTGTTTTCCCCCACTGCGTACAGCACCTGAGGATAGTAATCGCTGTGATATGTTTTGCCAATGACTGCTATTATTCGGAGGGTATTTATAAGAATAACTTATGCCGCATGGTCCAGTCTTCTGAATATTGCAAGCAATTTATTCACATCAATCTTCGCTTCTGTTTCTACTACGGTGAGGTGATGCGGAGTGAATCCTATCCGAACATGCATTTACATCACGCGTTTCATTGTTCATGAATTTATATTCAAACATGGCCTGTCCCTAACACTATTTTATGAAATGATTATATGTTCACCCTCATATGGAGTGGTTACTAATCTGTTAACAAAAGAATGGTACTAAAATTTAGCACTATATTTCCAAGTTACAGATTATAATGTGGCAAAATATTTTATCCCCTGACTAAGTACGAGTCAGGAATATGCGGAATCATTTGTATGTCCCCGCATGGATAAAACACCTTTCTATAGTACATAGATTATTTGCAGATTTCTAAGCATAAATAGTGAGATATTGTTCCCAGTGCCTAGAAGTTTTAACATAGGAATATGAAATTGACAGACACTAGTTCCTTACTATGAAGCATGAATCAGGGGTCTGCTCCTACATTGAGAAAATCTCTAGAATGTGTTTCAGACATGAGAGTTGATACTTTACAGTACACATAATATTCATAGATTATAGCACTACTAGTGAGATATAAGTTCATAATGCCTATACAAGATATTAACATATGGATTTGAAATTGTAAGACATAGGAAAAATTACAGCGTGGCGCCCACCTGTGTTTCCTTAGTAAACATCATCCAGCCTGGTTTAGGAGAATTGTAACTAATTCTTAATTAAACATACTGGTCTAGGTAATACATAAATATATCTTAATGATGTAGATAACATACCAATAGCTTGAAGAGAATCATGGTTTTAAAACAAACTACCTTCTCCCCGAAGGGAAAGGTCGACTTTCTTGCGTGTTGTCTTGACTAGAAATGGCCGCTTCAGTCTTTGTTTTCCCCCTCGCCAGGATTGGCCAGATAAGGGAGAGAAAACAAGCCAAACTAAATTTAGCTGTGCCACGGTCAGTCTATCGCTGTTTTATTTTCTCCTATATTAAGTAAGTTACTTAACCAGTAATTGTAAGGGTTTGTTTATTTTTAAGGGAGTCCATAAATAGGAAAGGGTAGGGACGTTTTTATTATACCACAAGATTAATGAAGTCACATAGACAATACTGCCGTAGTGGTGTGAAATTGTTGGATGTCACATATTCTTATTCTTATATTCCATCAAGTCCATGCCACGAGGTGTTGGTGATGATGTCTATCCACATTCTTCTGTCTCATGTGCTTCCAATAATTCCAAATACCGACTTTCCTCCATGCCAGGATGTCAGACTGTCCAGCACCTTCTCTCTTAGTCACCCCCCCCCCCCTCTTCCCCTCCAGCCTTCCCGTTGTGACGACATTTTCCAGCTTCCCTCTTTTCGTGACATGCCCGAATAATATGGACTGCCCAAACTTCTGATACAATAAACCAGCTCTCTTTGTGAGTTAACATTATTTTTTTTTAGATCTTCACTGATCTTTCTATCTGTTTACGGTGTTCTCATGGTTTTTGTATAATACCATATCTCCGCAGCCTCTACACAAATGCTCACATCTTCTAGATCCCGCATATTGAGTTGATTTCTTGCCTTTCTCGTCGCTTTTTTCCTGAAACTTCTAAAAACAGTCGGCTACACATGTCATGAACCGTCACTCATGGTCTAGTGACATATTACTCATTGCAGATGTTAAGTTCGGGTAAGGCCTTTGTTGGTTTCTGCGCCCAGAGAGATTGAAGAAAGTAACACAATCCTCATGGAGATGCTACTTCGGTCCTGGGTTAGGACTCCGATAGCCTGTGGCTGGGTGGGGGGGGGGGGGGGGGGGGGGAGGGGGTGTCAGGCCACTTAAATGGCAAAAGATCAATTTTCAGAGTACTCTCAGAAAATTCATAAACAATCAAACTTCAGAGTGCTCCAAAACTTCAGAGTGCTCCAAGAAAATTCACAAACTGCAATGGAGGTCCAGGAACTGAGCATGGTTCAACCTCAACACTGTACTGATAGGAAACATTTATGAACGTACTGTGAACGGAACCCCCCCCTCTGTCTCTCTCTCTCTCTCTCTCTCTCTCTCTCTCTCTCTCTCTCTCTCTCTCTCTCTCTCTCTCTCTCTCTCTCACACACACACACACACACATCTGCGCGCACACGCACGAATGAGTACACACTAACATGGGTCTGTAATCAGGCGATTATCCTTCCTGAAAAAACACATCCCTGCCCGTATGAATGTGGTTACTTTATTTAATTATAAAACATTAATGCATGTGGTTACATTTTTAGACGAAAGTTGTATTGTATTAGCAGCATAAATTATCATAGCAGCTAACTGCACCAATAGCGTGCAGTGTGCGTGCGTGCGTGCGTGCGTGCGTGCGTGTCTTAGATGGGATGGCGAAGGGAGGGTGGTGCTTTCCATAATTTGAGATAATATTGTTGTTGTCTGTTAAATATGTTTGTCGTCCAAGCGCTGTCTGTGAAATGTGTGTGTTGTCCCAGCCCTGCCTGTGAAATATGTTTGTTGTATCAGCTCTGTCTATGAAATGTGTGTGTTGTCCCAGCCCTGCCTGTGAAATATGTTTGTTGTATCAGCTCTGTCTATGAAATATTTGTGTTGTCCCAGCGCTGTCTGTGAAGTCTATTCCTATAATGGGTAAACAAACAATATAGGGCCCTTGTACAGGCATTGGTGTGTTGTAGGTCTATTATGTAAGCCCAATATTTTATAGACCTAGCGGCAACTGATGGGTGCTGGGCCAATATCACACAGAACATCTTTACTTTCCAGAACATTTCAAGTACCCATGTCAGGCTGGGTCGACCCTAGGGTTCAGTTCAATTGCTATACAAATCCAAGCCTATGGACAAGTTAACACCAGACCATCGGTCTTCCAAGCAAGAGTTCTGGGCACTGCGGTAACGAGGATCTCCTGTGATGGGCCTGGTGCAGAAAATAACACAAACAACACACATATATAACCAACTATTTTAGTAAACTGTCATCGCGGGGTCTATTTGCTTCTTGAACATTTGTCTGTTTCTCACAGTATGTCTGTATTTTATTTTCTGTCTCTGTTGTACATATTAACAATGAGTGAACTTAACATATGAATAAAAACCTGGCCAAACGAAAGACATACAACATATTTGCCGACGTTACGACAAATCACCTTATCAACGACAAAATATTGAAAATAATAACACTTAGCTTTAAGGAAAATATCACAATTCAACAACAGCATCGTGAACATGCTTGCTTGCTTGTGTTCGTTGGCTTGAGCTCCAACGCGAAGTCCTGTATGTCGGATGAAGACATCCTGTTGTCCAACATCAGTGTGATGTCATACAGGACCTGAGGTTTGCGTGAGTATCCGTTGTCCCATGTCTGGCTTATTGGTGTGCAGACTGGTGGTTCCTCGCCGTACAGGCAGACACTCTCCGACTTCGGAGGAATCAGCGATCCTATTGACTTCAGCCAGGACCCTGAAGGGACCTGTTGCCCAGGACGCTCGACGAGGACGCGTCAATAGGTCTTGGCCAGTATATAACCCGGCCCTGGTGCCTTGGAAACACCTCTGCGTCCCGCATCGTGAACATGAACTAGAAATAATTACAGACGTATAATGGTATACAGTGTGTAAGTTACACTGTTCAATGCAGCCGAATGTCACTTACATCAAGAGACGATGTCCGTCTGTATGGAGGGATAACTGGCGGAACTGAATCCAGAAGTTCTCTTAAATCGTCGTTGGTGTCCAATAAATTCCTATTGGCTTCACTGCAGAACAAAAACGGAAACAGGTCACTGACCATCATCAGTTAATAGCAACATAATATCATCATGGAGGATACTATTATAGTGGTGCAGAGTGGTAGATATTCACATATATTTGGTCAAGTGTCACATGATGGACCAACGTGATTTAACCCTTATGAGAATAAAGGCGATCTGAATTAGCGGATGTTCGAGGCCAAAGGTTGTTTCAACAAATCCAGAAAATGTAGCGGCATGTGTTTACATCTGGGAACATTCGGAAGTGGGTGAGCTGAATCATACATCGCGTTGACCGTTTATAAACAGGTCGGAGTGGAAGCGGAAGTACTCAGCTCGGAAGAAAACAGTCCGTCTGTCAATTTATAGTTTCCGGACAGCAAGAAGATTGGCAGCTTGTTGGGGAAAACTGTTGTTGGGATCATACAGTACAGGCTGTTACTCGTTACAAACTCGTTAGTTTGTTGGGGGAGTCAAAACAAGTGATGACAACTTTGACAGTGACTAAGCCAGGGAAAATGGATTCTTGACAATGGATGATATGTCCAAATAACACCTGTGTGGACCGGAAGAATACCGTCACGTGACCAATTTTAGGTTTTGCCAAAAACCATGATTGGAGATGGGGAGTTGACCAAAACCGTGGATTATGATGGACGTGTTTGTGGGAGAGCTCTACAGTGTTAGATTAATTTAATATTAACTAGCATGTGTCGTTACGGCAAAGTGTAGTAGCCATCCCGGAATGAGGCGGTTTTGCCTAAGGTAGAACCTATTATAATTAGTTCTAATTAATATAGGCTGTAGCCTTGTTAAAACTAAAGTGTGATGATTAGCACTGTTAGTGGAAAACTAGCTAGAGTAGGAGAGTGATACTTAGCTCTGTTAGTTGAAAATAGATTAGTGAAGTGTGATAAGCTTTACTAGTTGAGAATTGAGTAATGAGGGATAATTGGGAGATTCCAGTAGGTGTCCCTGGTGGGCGGGGTTCCGCATTCTGTCTGTTGATTTTTTTTTCTTGTCTTGGCCTGATGATAACCTATGTGTTCAGTCATCTGTCCCTGACAGTTTAGGTTCACTGTATTTTCTGAGCGAGGCCGATGGCCGCGATCATCTAATAGAGATCAGTGACGGGGAGGCTATCACCAGTTATATGCTTTATTTTACAGGTTCCTCTGGTTGGAATGAAGAACCCGGAACCAATGAAAGGTCCGATCCCGGATAAATTATGATGTGGAGAGATGGGCCAGCAACTTTCGCAACGGAAGAAGTTAATACACATTGCTAGGTGGAGCCTAATGGTATATGTATCCTACATGAGTGAATACCAATCGTTAACACACCTGAAGTGATGGATGTTCAGCCCATGAGGAACTAGATCAGTGGGAACTGATGTTCACATTGGATGAAACCAAACATTGAAGTGGAGTTGTTCCACGTATCTAGGAAATCAGAACTTTCAGACTATATCTAGTGAATAAAGCAAGCCATTTTAGTCTAGACTATGACTGTTTAAGAGTGAAAATATAGAACATTTCGCTAGAAGAAACCGTCATGTTCACGAGACAGCGTTCCATTATTTTTCACTGTGCAGAATTATGAGATCGTGGTTTCTCTAAAACTATTAGGAACCATTGTGTTAGGAACAATAATAGTATTTTTTTCCACGGATTATATATTTACATGGGATTCAGATCTCATGGTCATCAGAGCTCCTGGAGAAGGACATGTCTGGAGAGAAGGATACGACTTCGGTGAGGTCTATTGTACTGACTCGTGTGATGTCGTGTAATCCTTGCCATGATGTGTGCACTATGATCCTGAACTTTGAAGGCTGACATATACATTTATGTTATAATACACGACACACATTTTCTTCGCATACACGTCTCATATACGTTACACTTTTCTTTTAATAAATTAATCTTTATTAATTTTTAGAAGCAAGAGTTGTTGAGTATGTTGCGTTGGGGAAGTATGAGAGGGGGCATAGTATGACAGTGAGAGAGAGTGATAGGAAAAGGTGTCCATGGGCTGATGGAGTGTGTTGGACGGAAGCTGGTGAATTCTCCAGGATATTGATAAGGAAAAAAATATTATAATGTGGGTGTTGACTCTCCTCACTCCAGGGACGACACTTTAAAGGAGGACACGACATCAAGGCTTAATATGTTGAGGTGAAATACCCCTTTCTCGTCGTTTCCTCTTGCCAGAATATTATGGAAAGTATCACACTGAAATGTCGATAACCTAGATCGACCTCACAGTGATATTTTACACATTTTATAAAAGCTTTGAGATTTATTGGTATATGGTGCTGGTCACATGTTTGTAAAGACCAATCGGTACTAGATGGTTGATGTCATCACTATCACTTCAGCCGACTTCACTTCCCAGAACATGTCATGGTCCCCACTTTAGGCTGTGTAGACCTGGAAGTCATAGTCAGCTTCTGAAACATCGCCATCGAGAGGGAGATTAGAACACATACAATCGCACCGACCAGCAAGCCTTTTAGACACTGGGCTATCGCGGCCTGTTCAGTGATACTGGTCAAAGCATCACATCTACTTCTGAGAACTGACCCCACTCCTAGCTGACTACTTAACTAATGAGAAAGCAAACAAATCACTGTCTATACTGCTTTCTTTAAGATGGGCATTTAATTCACCCACAACTCAATTATAGACGGCATGTGCCCATTAATAAAGCATTAAAACCCAGTTTAAACATACCATGGTATTTTACCCAGACGGAGCAATAGTTGGTGATAATCATCTCCTCTTCGAGTATTATTTTCTTCTTGCTTTTACTCAGGAGGACTGGGTTATTATTTGCTTGTTTGTAAATTTATCTCGTAATCTTTGTCTTTCCTCTATGCATTTTAGACGGCATTTTTGCGACATTCCATCAAATGTATTCAACTTGCATTTGATTTCCTGAATGCAATGCCGTCCAAATCATCGAGTTGCTTCGTCGGAGCCCAGGGTATTCCACGTCTGACTGTTGTTATTGTTGCATTCATAATCCAATGAGAATAATCAAGCTTACCAAAAACATCCCTGTCGCACACCAGTCTTTAATTCACAAGCACCTGTTACTTTATTTAATTATAAAACATTAATGCATGTGGTTACATTTTTAGACGAAAGTTGTATTGTATTAGCAGCATAAATTATCATAGCAGCTAACTGCACCAATAGCGTGCAGTGTGCGTGCGTGCGTGCGTGCGTGCGTGCGTGTCTTAGATGGGATGGCGAAGGGAGGGTGGTGCTTTCCATAATTTGAGATAATATTGTTGTTGTCTGTTAAATATGTTTGTCGTCCAAGCGCTGTCTGTGAAATGTGTGTGTTTGTCCCAGCCCTGCCTGTGAAATATGTTTGTTGTATCAGCTCTGTCTATGAAATGTGTGTGTTGTCCCAGCCCTGCCTGTGAAATATGTTTGTTGTATCAGCTCTGTCTATGAAATATTTGTGTTGTCCCAGCGCTGTCTGTGAAGTCTATTCCTATAATGGGTAAACAAACAATATAGGGCCCTTGTACAGGCATTGGTGTGTTGTAGGTCTATTATGTAAGCCCAATATTTTATAGACCTAGCGGCAACTGATGGGTGCTGGGCCAATATCACACAGAACATCTTTACTTTCGCAGAACATTTCAAGTACCCATGTCAGTGCTGGGTCGACCCTAGGGTTCAGTTCAATTGCTATTACAAATCCAAGCCTATGGACAAGTTAACACCAGACCATCGGTCTTCCAAGCAAGAGTTCTGGGCACTGCGGTAACGAGGATCTCCTGTGATGGGCCTGGTGCAGAAAATAACACAAACAACACACATATATAACCAACTATTTTAGTAAACTGTCATCGCGGGGTCTATTTGCTTCTTGAACATTTTGTCTGTTTCTCACAGTATGTCTGTATTTTATTTTCTGTCTCTGTTGTACATATTAACAATGAGTGAACTTAACATATGAATAAAAACCTGGCCAAACGAAAGACATACAACATATTTGCCGACGTTACGACAAATCACCTTATCAACGACAAATATTGAAAATAATAACACTTAGCTTTAAGGAAAATATCACAATTCAACAACAGCATCGTGAACATGCTTGCTTGCTTGTGTTCGTTGGCTTGAGCTCCAACGCGAAGTCCTGTATGTCGGATGAAGACATCCTGTTGTCCAACATCAGTGTGATGTCATACAGGACCTGAGGTTTGCGTTGAGTATCCGTTGTCCCATGTCTGGCTTATTGGTGTGCAGACTGGTGGTTCCTCGCCGTACAGGCAGACACTCTCCGACTTCGGAGGAATCAGCGATCCTATTGACTTCAGCCAGGACCCTGAAGGGACCTGTTGCCCAGGACGCTCGACGAGGACGCGTCAATAGGTCTTGGCCAGTATATAACCCGGCCCTGGTGCCTTGGAAACACCTCTGCGTCCCGCATCGTGAACATGAACTAGAAATAATTACAGACGTATAATGGTATACAGTGTGTAAGTTACACTGTTCAATGCAGCCGAATGTCACTTACATCAAGAGACGATGTCCGTCTGTATGGAGGGATAACTGGCGGAACTGAATCCAGAAGTTCTCTTAAATCGTCGTTGGTGTCCAATAAATTCCTATTGGCTTCACTGCAGAACAAAAACGGAAACAGGTCACTGACCATCATCAGTTAATAGCAACATAATATCATCATGGAGGATACTATTATAGTGGTGCAGAGTGGTAGATATTCACATATATTTGGTCAAGTGTCACATGATGGACCAACGTGATTTAACCCTTATGAGAATAAAGGCGATCTGAATTAGCGGATGTTCGAGGCCAAAGGTTGTTTCAACAAATCCAGAAAATGTAGCGGCATGTGTTTACATCTGGGAACATTCGGAAGTGGGTGAGCTGAATCATACATCGCGTTGACCGTTTATAAACAGGTCGGAGTGGAAGCGGAAGTACTCAGCTCGGAAGAAAACAGTCCGTCTGTCAATTTATAGTTTCCGGACAGCAAGAAGATTGGCAGCTTGTTGGGGAAAACTGTTGTTGGGATCATACAGTACAGGCTGTTACTCGTTACAAACTCGTTAGTTTTGTTGGGGGAGTCAAACAAGTGATGACAACTTTGACAGTGACTAAGCCAGGGAAAATGGATTCTTGACAATGGATGATATGTCCAAATAACACCTGTGTGGACCGGAAGAATACCGTCACGTGACCAATTTTAGGTTTTGCCAAAAACCATGATTGGAGATGGGGAGTTGACCAAAACCGTGGATTATGATGGACGTGTTTGTGGGAGAGCTCTACAGTGTTAGATTAATTTAATATTAACTAGCATGTGTCGTTACGGCAAAGTGTAGTAGCCATCCCGGAATGAGGCGGTTTGCCTAAGGTAGAACCTATTATAATTAGTTCTAATTAATATAGGCTGTAGCCTTGTTAAAACTAAAGTGTGATGATTAGCACTGTTAGTGGAAAACTAGCTAGAGTAGGAGAGTGATACTTAGCTCTGTTAGTTGAAAATAGATTAGTGAAGTGTGATAAGCTTTACTAGTTGAGAATTGAGTAATGAGGGATAATTGGGAGATTCCAGTAGGTGTCCCTGGTGGGCGGGGTTCCGCATTCTGTCTGTTGATTTTTTTTTCTTGTCTTGGCCTGATGATAACCTATGTGTTCAGTCATCTGTCCCTGACAGTTAGGTTCACTGTATTTTCTGAGCGAGGCCGATGGCCGCGATCATCTAATAGAGATCAGTGACGGGGAGGCTATCACCAGTTATATGCTTTATTTTACAGGTTCCTCTGGTTGGAATGAAGAACCCGGAACCAATGAAAGGTCCGATCCCGGATAAATTATGATGTGGAGAGATGGGCCAGCAACTTTCGCAACGGAAGAAGTTAATACACATTGCTAGGTGGAGCCTAATGGTATATGTATCCTACATGAGTGAATACCAATCGTTAACACACCTGAAGTGATGGATGTTCAGCCCATGAGGAACTAGATCAGTGGGAACTGATGTTCACATTGGATGAAACCAAACATTGAAGTGGAGTTGTTCCACGTATCTAGGAAATCAGAACTTTCAGACTATATCTAGTGAATAAAGCAAGCCATTTTAGTCTAGACTATGACTGTTTAAGAGTGAAAATATAGAACATTTCGCTAGAAGAAACCGTCATGTTCACGAGACAGCGTTCCATTATTTTTCACTGTGCAGAATTATGAGATCGTGGTTTCTCTAAAACTATTAGGAACCATTGTGTTAGGAACAATAATAGTATTTTTTTCCACGGATTATATATTTACATGGGATTCAGATCTCATGGTCATCAGAGCTCCTGGAGAAGGACATGTCTGGAGAGAAGGATACGACTTCGGTGAGGTCTATTGTACTGACTCGTGTGATGTCGTGTAATCCTTGCCATGATGTGTGCACTATGATCCTGAACTTTGAAGGCTGACATATACATTTATGTTATAATACACGACACACATTTTCTTCGCATACACGTCTCATATACGTTACACTTTTCTTTTAATAAATTAATCTTTATTAATTTTTAGAAGCAAGAGTTGTTGAGTATGTTGCGTTGGGGAAGTATGAGAGGGGGCATAGTATGACAGTGAGAGAGAGTGATAGGAAAAGGTGTCCATGGGCTGATGGAGTGTGTTGGACGGAAGCTGGTGAATTCTCCAGGATATTGATAAGGAAAAAAATATTATAATGTGGGTGTTGACTCTCCTCACTCCAGGGACGACACTTTAAAGGAGGACACGACATCAAGGCTTAATATGTTGAGGTGAAATACCCCTTTCTCGTCGTTTCCTCTTGCCAGAATATTATGGAAAGTATCACACTGAAATGTCGATAACCTAGATCGACCTCACAGTGATATTTTACACATTTTATAAAAGCTTTGAGATTTATTGGTATATGGTGCTGGTCACATGTTTGTAAAGACCAATCGGTACTAGATGGTTGATGTCATCACTATCACTTCAGCCGACTTCACTTCCCAGAACATGTCATGGTCCCCACTTTAGGCTGTGTAGACCTGGAAGTCATAGTCAGCTTCTGAAACATCGCCATCGAGAGGGAGATTAGAACACATACAATCGCACCGACCAGCAAGCCTTTTAGACACTGGGCTATCGCGGCCTGTTCAGTGATACTGGTCAAAGCATCACATCTACTTCTGAGAACTGACCCCACTCCTAGCTGACTACTTAACTAATGAGAAAGCAAACAAATCACTGTCTATACTGCTTTCTTTAAGATGGGCATTTAATTCACCCACAACTCAATTATAGACGGCATGTGCCCATTAATAAAGCATTAAAACCCAGTTTAAACATACCATGGTATTTTACCCAGACGGAGCAATAGTTGGTGATAATCATCTCCTCTTCGAGTATTATTTTCTTCTTGCTTTTACTCAGGAGGACTGGGTTATTATTTGCTTGTTTGTAAATTTATCTCGTAATCTTTGTCTTTCCTCTATGCATTTTAGACGGCATTTTTGCGACATTCCATCAAATGTATTCAACTTGCATTTGATTTCCTGAATGCAATGCCGTCCAAATCATCGAGTTGCTTCGTCGGAGCCCAGGGTATTCCACGTCTGACTGTTGTTATTGTTGCATTCATAATCCAATGAGAATAATCAAGCTTACCAAAAACATCCCTGTCGCACACCAGTCTTTAATTCACAAGCACCTGTTAGACCTTCCTTATGAATTACTCCACATTTTTATATCAGCATTAGCTGTCCTTATTACGACAATGATTGTCTGTGAGATCCACAAGTACAGAATCAACCTCAGCGTATATTCTATCGATGATATCAAAAGCCCTTTCGCCATCTACAATTCTAATAAAAGTAACAGCTTTATTTGAGTACTTAATATACTTTGCTATATTATTATACTTTGCTATATTATTATACTTTGCTATATTATGCGACTATCTGGACAATGACAGATCTATTTGGTCGGAAGCAGCTCGTTCATCGCTTTTTTTTTCTGGTTGCACCTTTTAATCTTCCCAGAATGATCCTCCGTAATATTTTCCAAGAACCTAGGAACTACATTATTTCTCTATAATTATCACACTCCGGAATGTTCTCTATGTGTTCGCTAGATATCATTCTCCCCAGTCTGCTAGCATCTATTTGGTCTCCCAGACTCTGCGAAATAATTTATGGACTAGATTTAGATGAGGTGTCATTGATGTCTTTAATATTTTCTGATGGAAAAACATCTGGTCCAGCAGCTTTCCCATCTTTCAATAATTTGAGTTTTTCTGATTTCTTTGTATATTGTGGCTCCACTCCTACTGGCTGGATATCAGGAGGAGCAACTGGGACTGTTCTATTCAGAATTTCCTAATCACATCCATCCAATCTCTTCATTTGATCTTTAATGTTAGAGAACTTTCCCATTACTACTGTTTATAAATCCACATAAGCAAGTAAAACACGCACATATATATTCTAATTATAATCAAGAAGGATTAAACAGAATGTTGATGGAAAAGAACAAAGAAGGAAGATTCTGCACATTTAACAGTGTTTACATCTTGTAGAGATGCCCTAAATTTATTTTTGATATAGATATTATCAACATATTATTTTCTTGTATTTTGTGGTCTGGTTAATATCAAATATAGGTATGTATTCGTTAATACGTAAATGACAACTTGCCAAAAATTGATGAATGTTTCTCTGCTTTCGTTCATTATCCGTAGTCTGTGTTTTCCCGTGATCTCTTAAAAACTCGTGTTATCCGATCCTATCTTGTCATTGAGGCCATCGACACTTTTGATATTGCCATTTCTTTAACTACCTAAAATACGTTGAAGTTTCATGTAAAATTCTCCTTATCCGATTCATCCTTTCATTTGTTTGTAAATAACACCCCATATTTGCTGTCGTTTTTATGATTCTAAAAACTGATGTTATTATTCTAGAACTCACGTGTTCCCACTGTATTAATGCTTACTCTGCCCTTGCAGATTGCATTATAGATAGTCATTTACTGTTAAAAGGGGGGGGGGGGGGGTTTAGAGGGATACTTTCCTTCTGTATGGCCTGAGAACATTACTGTTTCACATGTGCTTAGAAGCTTTTCGTCGTCCCTTTCCACTCGGTTTCCGCATAATCATAGCATTCTAATCGTATAATAATTCCCTACATTTACCACTTTTTCGCCTATTGTTATTAGTTTGCATAGATTTGCTTACAGTAACAACCGTCTGGGACAGAACAAGTTGGCACATTCAAGTATAACAGTAAACATAGTTTACAGTTTATAAGAATCTTGAAGAGTATGCAGGGATAGAAAGACGTTGTCAAACTTACTGCAGCATGTCGAGTTGTTTGCGAAGTTTATCCAGCTCATTGACATATTCTGCAACTGTCTTGTTCTCACTGAAAATAGTATATTCAGTATATATCAGCCTCACTAAGTATATCAGCCTCACTAAGTATATCAGCCTCACAAAGTATATCAGCCTCACAAAGTATATCAGCCTCAATAAGTATATATCAGCCTCATTAAGTATATCAGCCTCACTAAGTATATCTGCCTCACTAAGTATATCAACCTCACTGACTATAAGACTCTAAACACAATGAAATAATACTGTGAATCTACAACCCAGGTCAGGCTGAGAGAACAGCAAGTTAAAGAGAGGTGGCACAATAAGAACACTATGCGGCAAGCCAAAGAAGTGTAATAAACCAACACGGAACTGATGTCGTCAGTCACTACACGCTGCGGGATTTACTGAGGAGGGGATCCGAGCACTTATGGACTGAATGGTTCGATGTGCAATGAGGATGATCTGTCGACTAACTAACTAAATAACTATCTAACTAACTAACTAACTAACTAACTAACTAACTAACTAACTAACTAAATAACTATCTAACTAACTAACTAACTAACTACCCTACCCTACCCCCTAAACCTAACCTAACCTAACCTAACCTAACCTAACCTAAGCTAAGCTAAGCTAAGCTAACCTTACCTTACCTTACCTTACCTTACCTTACCTTACCTAAACTAACCTAACCTAACCTAACCTAACCTAACCTATCCTATCCTATCCTATCCTATCCTATCCTAACCTAACCTAACCTAACCTATCCTATCCTATCCTATCCTATCCTGTCCTATGCTAACCTAACCTAACCTAACCTAACTAACTAACTAACTAACTAACTAAGTAACCAAGTAACTAAGTAACTAACTAACTAACTAACTAACTAACTAACTAACATTTGTGTAAACATACTTTTTAATTGTTCGTATGGTGTCTGTTTTACAACTGATCAGTGTTGCATCCAAGAAACATTGTCATAGCAAAGATTTGTGAACTTCACATGTATATTCACAAGAAATATAAGCAAAGTTAAAATATGTTATCAGTGCCGAGATCATTATATAGGTTTACCATTGCTTTTTGAACGACCGCCATAATTAACGATAGTTCAGAACCAATATACATGGCTCGTGACATTCCCATACTTGCCCCATCCTCATCTGCAACAGCCAGCGAAGAACTCCAATACTAACGGTACCAGTAGCTGTCTGATTATATGTCCGTCTGGCCTATCCTCGGAGCTTTCAAGGTCGGCCAGATCCTCTGATTACTCTGGGCAGCATTATTCTCTCCTAGACGTTATGATCTAGCGGTCTATCTGCACAATGTATTAAATAGCAGCGTATGGTAATCTGCTTCCAAATCGTCCGTAGCTATGTTCCGAACGCGGTATGCGGAAGTTCGAATTACGTTAGCAACCCTTTCGCAAAAGTACCCGTTATGAGGTCTTAGAGTAGCACAAATACTGACATTCTATAAACTCTAAACAAGACAACTGGTTCACAAATAGCATCATCAAGATGATGATGATGATGATGATGATGATGATGATGATGATGATAATGATGATGATGGTGATGATGATGATGATGATGATGATGATGATGATGATGATGGTGATGATGGTGGTGGTGATGGTGGTGGTGGTGGTTGTGGTGGTGATGATGGTGGTGGTGGTGATGGTGGTGGTGGTTGTGGTGGTGGTGGTGGTGATGATGATGATGATGATGATGATTATGATGGTGATGATGATGATGATGATGAACAGCATAATGTATGGAAACTGAAATACATTGACCAGGTCACCAGTCACAGAAGTTTAAATAGAACAATAATCTAACGCAGGCTCCCGGAAGAAGTATCGGAGTGAATGACTCGCCATTTCACTCGATCACCAGCGTCGTGGTTATCTCAATGTTCCTGTCTCGTCCATGCCATGTGGCCAAGACATCCAGGTATTTTCCTCTCTGTCTTCCTCTTGGTCTGTTCCCTTCGATCTTGCCAGTTGTCACCAAGTTCTCCATTCCATTTCTTCTCATAACATGTCCAAACAATTTTGAATGTCTACGTCTAATTTCTCTAATCAATTTACGATTTTCATTTGTCTCCTGTAGTACTTGGTCATTGGTTTTTTCTGTCTGTCCATGGTATTCTTTGCATTTTCCTCAGAAACCACATTTCTGCAGCCATCAGATGTTTTTCAGCTTGACTGCACATTGTCCAAGTTTCACATCCATACAAAAGAACAGGCTCTATGTATCCCCTCAACACTCTTTTTCTCGTTTCAATTGACATCTTTTTATTGGTCAGAATGTTTTTCATCTTCCAACCAATCGCTACTAATTATTCTGGCCACTTATTCGCAAGATTCTGAGTTATAAAGTTATTATCCAATGTCTGTCTTCTCATGATATGACGAAACAACAATAAATATTAGTTATAGTTGAGAATGTTATATTCTCCTTAGCTTCTTCCAGCCAATCGCTGCTAGTTACTCTGACCATTTATTCTCAAGATTTCTCTCACAAGCTATGTCTTCTCTCCCGCGTGTTGCCGGGGCCCATAAGGGAAGCAAAGAATAGCAACACTGTAGCCTACCATGCATGTCGTAAGAGGCTTGATGGTTCCGTCGCCCTGCTACTGAGTGAGTGCGTGGCGCGACACTGTGAGCTGTGGGTTTCGTGTGAAATGCTTTTGAATCTGCCCGAGGTTTTTTGGAACGTGATTGCATGTTCAGAGCGATGGCAGCTGGCTATGTCCCAGATTTGACCGGTTTTTGCCTTATGCAGAAATGCGTGGCTGCTGGGCTTCTGGTTGACTGTCACTGCCATCGACGATGAATTGTATTTTCGTGGACTGTGTGGGTGAACATCTAGGAAACATCCAGACGGGAAAATGACTGCCAATTCCATCAGAGATGAACTGGATGTTTCGTGAGGGACTATTGTGTTGACATTCTGGCGGCGGCATTATGCACAGTGTATCTGTGCGGGCTGTTGTTTGTCGAGACTCCTGTCTTTTCCACTTTTCACATTGGGCAGTGGGGAGCGTTTTGTGTGATATTCACTGGCACAGGAACGGAGCATAATGGGGATGAACCATTGCTGTGAAGTTGGAACCGCGACTAACTAACTAACTATGTCTCCTCTACCTGCAAGGTCTTCTTTACATGTACGTTCACATAACATGATTCAGTTGTGTACACCCAAAGCATAACTGTCCTTCATTCACTGTCATACGGCTGAGCAGAAAGGAAATAACATTTCGGTGTTTTATTTCCGACATTCGGCGAAAGTTGGTTATTACATAAGCAACATTTTCACTTTCCGAAATGTAAATTCTGCACGATGTGTTCTGCTCTGAATTTCTGTCACACTTCTATAAACGTATTTCTTGGTCTTGCGCTGTCTCAGATGCCTGTTACTTTTCCACGTAAGTTTAATTTCATTAGTGAAACCTGCGGGATGCATAACAGCACAACCATCTAATTAACTTATTGAATATGCAATATAGCTCGTGACAGGCTGTTTTCGTGAAATAAATCACATCATTTTGTTTGGCATAACACATTAGTGCCGTAAGAATTTGACAACCTCACAGCACATGGGAACACTGAATTACAGCGATGGGATAAAGAAGGCAAAAGTAAAAAGAAGGGTGACAGATAGACAAAGAAAACAGAAAGACAGGCAGGCAGGCAGGAAGGCAGACAGTCAGGCAGACAGACAGGCAGGCAAACAGGCAGACAGGCAGGCAAACAGGCAGACAGGCAGACAGATAATCAAAACCAATGAGAGAACCGCAGTCACATGTGAGCGAAATGTCCGGAGTAGCTTACAGTTCAAGTTCATAGTTCTTCTCATCCAGCTGGTGCTTGACAGTTGTCATTTGACTTTTAATCAAGGCCAGGTTAGTCTGGGCGTCTGTCAGCTCCGACCTCAGCATGCGGTTGTCCACCAGGATCTCCTCCAGTCTCTTCTTCAATGTCACGAGGTACTCTTCTTTGTCCAATCTGTTTTCGCCGTCCTGTGTTAGGAAATAAGAATTCACGATAACAAAAACCAAATGAAAACATTAAAAGTGTGATAGACATTACAATAACCATGCTATTGTCTTGTAACCTGTTCATATTGTTGCTAAGGATGTAAGAATGTTAAGCACGTGATATCACGGTGCAGACGAATAAAGTGACGTCTTAAAAACGGATTTAAGATGGCCGTCCCACTTTTGACATGCACCAAAGAGACAAGCAAAGAGACAGCTTTCTATCTTCTTTTTTTTTTTTGGGGGGGGGGGGGGGGGGGGGTTATTAGTGAAAGAGTGAAAGAGTGTATTGTCCAACACACGTCTATGACTTTTTCCAAATAAGTCTCTGTATTTTTCCAAGTAACTCTGTATTGTCCCACTTAAGTCTCTGTATTTTCACACAAAGGTAATTAGTCCTAACAGATACTGTCGTATGGATGTGCATTGTTAGTCCCCCACTTACTACAGGTGAGCGGCACACTGAGATGAAGTGACTAGTTCCTATTTCCCCACCTGTACCAGGCAGCCTCGATAGCCTAGAGCTAGACACTCTCCTGCCGACCAGGAAGTCAAGGGGTCGATCCCCAGCTGATCTCCCAGGTCGACCCAGCCTGATTGGGTGCCATACAAGTCTTGGGAAGGAAAGGCGGCCGGCATGATACTTGCTTCATGACCCACCCAGCGCCCATAGTCTATAAACAATTTAAATGTATCACCGCATGGCCGATGCGTCTTAAGACGTACGTGTGAAAATACAGACTTATATGTGAACATACTGACTTATGTGGGGTAGTACAGACTAATGAGGGAAAGTATAGGGAGATATGTTGTCAAAATACAGACTTATGAGGAAAAGTATAGTAACATGTGACAGGTGTCTCTGTATAGTAAAAGTGTGAAAATACACAGACATTACCAGACAATCACAAGAAAATGCTGAAACTGACCCGTAGCCCCCGAGCGGCACTGGCTGACCACAAGAAATGCCACAAGTACTGGGGATGGACCATTGTGTTGTTAGACAAGCGCATTAACTAATCTGCTACTATCCATCCATCAGGTGCCATGCCAATAAACGTGGGCGGTCATATTTTGCCATCTCACTCGATCACCAGAGTCGTGGATCAGTTCCGTGTTCCTGTCTCGACGATGCCATGTGGCCAAGCCATCCAGGTATTTACTTCTCGGTCTCTTCCCTTCGATCTTGCCAGTTGTGACCAAGTTCTCCAAGTCCTTTCTTCTCATAACGTGCTCAGAAAAGTTTGACTAATATGCTACAGTACCATCAAAAGTCTACAGTACTGTACAGTTTAGTCTAAGACATGTATTATACTAACGACTATTCCATTGATTCACTCCCAACAAACTCTACATCGTGGTAAAGTGCTAGGCAGGTGTGCTGTTATTAAACCCGTAATACCGTTTGATTGCTGTAACTTGTTTGTACCACTCTGTGGCGAAGCTGTAACAAACGCGGCTCGTACTCCCGCATATCGCGTTCGATAAAATGTCAGAGTGTCAGTCGTTCAAAAAGCAATGGAAAACTACTGAGTGTAAGTTTGCCAAGAAACCATAAACAGTCCAACATTGAGACGTCATGTAAAGGATGTGCACCAAGCTTGTAACTTGTATGTAATTAGAATCATAAATACTCTTGATGGCTTTACCGTCTTTCAATGATTGTTGAGTACATTCGCAAGGTAACTCTGACAACGTTGTGAATAGACTCTCGACTGCCGGCCAGTCTATTGTGGGTGTGAATCTGCATATTCGCGGATGTTTAACATTGTTCTGGGCGGGAGATCGGGCCGACATAGAATGGGTACAAGGTTTTGTCGAGGAAGTGAAGGCGGCCGGCATGGAACTGTTGTCCACATCAATCACTGAGTGCTCTAACACACATCACCCACAGAGTGCTCTAACAAACATCACGCACTGAGTGCCGACTGCACTAACACACATCACTCACAGAGTGCTCTAACACACATCACTCACAGAGTGCCGACTGCACTAACACACATCACTCACTGAGTGCTCTAACACACATCACCCACAGAGTGCTCTAACAAACATCACGCACAGAGTGCCGACTGCACTAACACACATCACTCACAGAGTGCTCTAACACACATCACTCACATAGTGCTCTAACACACATCACTCACAGAGTGTCGACTGCTGTAACACACATCACTCACAGAGTGCTGACTGCTCTAACACACATCACTCACAGAGTGCTCTAACACACATCACTCACAGAGTGCTCTAACACACATCACTCACAGAGTGCTCTAACACACATCACTCACATAGTGCTCTAACACACATCACTCACAGAGTGTCGACTGCTGTAACACACATCACTCACAGAGTGCCGACTGCACTAACACACATCACTCACAGAGTGCTCTAACACACATCACTCACAGAGTGCTGACTGCTCTAACACACATCACTCACAGAGTGCTCTAACACACATCACTCACAGAGTGCTCTAACACACATCACTCACAGAGTGCTCTAACACACATCACTCACAGAGTGCTCTAACACACATCACTCACAGAGTGCTGACTGCTCTAACACACATCACTCACAGAGTGCTCTAACACACATCACTCACAGAGTGCTCTAACACACATCACTCACAGAGTGCTCTAACACACATCACTCACATAGTGCTCTAACACACATCACTCACAGAGTGTCGACTGCTGTAACACACATCACTCCCAGAGTGCCGACTGCACTAACACACATCACTCACAGAGTGCTCTAACACACATCACTCACAGAGTGCTCTAACACACATCACTCACATAGTGCTCTAACACACATCACTCACAGAGTGTCGACTGCTGTAACACACATCACTCACAGAGTGCCGACTGCACTAACACACATCACTCACAGAGTGCTCTAACACACATCACTCACATAGTGCTCTAACACACATCACTCACAGAGTGTCGACTGCTGTAACACACATCACTCACAGAGTGCTGACTGCTCTAACACACATCACTCACAGAGTGCTCTAACACACATCACTCACAGAGTGCTCTAACACACATCACTCACAGAGTGCTCTAACACACATCACTCACAGAGTGCTCTAACACACATCACTCACAGAGTGCTCTAACACACATCACTCACAGAGTGCTCTAACACACATCACTCACAGAGTGCCGACTGTTCTAACAATGTATGGCTCTAGTACCAAATACCCAATGCGTGTTAAAGGCTCCTTTACTAACGTAAGTACATTACACAAAACCAGAGAGCCACCCACAGCATTGTAGCAGAGTAAAGCATTTAAATAATGTCCACATTATACATTCCATATTTAGTCTAGGAAAGACCTTTGAAATCATAAACAGCATCTCATTGGAAATGAATGAGACACAAAGGGATTCCACACAATTTCATTAACTTACAACATACAACATATAGAGACATGACATGACTCTTTATGAAGGACAATTAGCAGATGCGTTAAAAATAAGGACAGGGGTGCCTCGGGGATGAATGTTGCCCCCTTTATCATTCTGACTTACGAGATATGGATTATGAAGGCAACAATAACTATCAGCCGACATGGGCTTCAGTGGACTCACATCTAACAGCTTGATGATATGGGGTTCAAAGATCCACTTAAACAGCAGTAAACCAAATATTGTTGCTGCTGAACCAACGATCAGACATGACACCACCCCGCTGCATAAACAATTGTAAAAACAAAACGAAAAAACTATTGTCGGCTTATCAATTCCAAACTGAGTGTCAAGCAATTTACATAGGTAGAACGAACGACAGCTAGTAAATCAAGTAGCCGAACATATACCCGTGTGGGTGAACATATACCCGTGTGGGTGAATATATACACGTCTGGGTGAACATATACCCGTGTGGGTGAATATGTACAACTATAAGTGAACATATACCCGTGTGGGTGAACATATACCCGTGTGGGTGAATATATACACGTCTGGGTGAACATATACCCGTGTGGGTGAGTATACACCCGTGTGGGTGAATATATACAACTATAGGTGAACATTTACCCGTGTGGGTGAACATATACCCATGCTGGTGGACATATATCCGTGTGGATATACCCGTGTGGGTGGAAACGATAGTACACCAATCTCTAGGAATCCCTGTGCAGTCGACGGACTATAAAACGTCAAGCTCGGCAACCTCTAACAACTGCTAAATTGCGGATATAAAGTCAACAAAGAAAAGGCGTTTCGAGTATTGTTTTCGACGAGTAATAAATAATTTCCCAAATATACCGAGGCGGTTGCAATCAATTTAATGCTGACAGAAGGACTTTGATTACCGTGGAGTTAACAATTGCTCCACAATTTAATAAAATCAGTGAATATGTTTATTAAATGCTTCAGCCAAAGTATAATTCATTAGTTACTTCATACAATCTAACTCTGCAGTATGTACTTGACGAGGTGCAGCGAAATTTGCAAGGCAAATGTGGCTCGTGTGTGCAAAATCGAGCAATAATTAATGTATGAGCAACATATTTAGTACAAGTGTAAAGAAATATCCCTCTTCACCTGCCTTTTATTTCACTTTGGAGAATACTCGCTGATTCACATCACGCCAAGCTGTTCTGTATGTTTCAGACTCCTTCAGTTCCTTGCATGTCATTCGTATTTTATTCGAATATTTGTCTCTCTCTGTCTCTAATTCTCTTTTCTGCAGAAGCTGCGTTATCAGCACAGCCGTGCTCCAACTATCCGCCTGTCAGAGCTTCGATCCTAGACCAGTTACCGCCACGGCTTAGGGACTGGTCTGCACTGCCATGACATATAATCTTTAGGTTGCACATCCTCGCACTAGGATAAGGCTGGTACCCTCCCATTTGCGCTCCACCGCCCGAAGCCGCTGACACTATGTGGGGTGCCGGGTTTGTTGAACGCCACCCAACATTCGGCGCTAACAGAAAGCAGGTAGTACCGCCTACTGTTATACGGTAAAACGCCAACACAGCAAGGGTTTAAACATACAAGAAACACCGAACACAATAACTAGAACAATACAATGATGTATCTCAGATCCCACCTGCTGCAGTTTCCTCAGATTGTGTTGCAACATGACTATTTCTGAATCAAGCTGATGTCGAAGTTCCAGTTTCTCCTTATTCAATCTTTCTTTCTCCTACACACAGATAGAACAGATCATTATTTGGAAAGACAAACTTTGTTAAATGAGTATTACATACATACAGTACATACATACATACAGTCGTGCATTTTGATGTTTTATGTTTTCCAACTACAGAAAAGATATGTGTATAGATATCTGTGCAAAGTGAACGATTAACAAGTTTCACCTGGCTGTGTTTGTTTAATTGTAGAACACATGCACACAGTTATGGTTGTTCAATTACAATAGCCAATATTCCTCATTTGTCTCGATTTGTTAAAAGCCATAATTCTGGCTGAATTAAAACAAACCACTGCGCTATGTTTGTTTAATAAAAAAAAGTATTTTTTAAAACCCACTTTCTATGGTTATCACAGTAATAAAGTCCACTATTCTATGTTTATCTTGATGGCAAAATCTACTATTCTATGTTTATCTCAATAGCAAAGCCCACAATTCAATAATTCAATGTTTATTTCAATAACAATGCTGCTCTTCTATGTTTGTCTCCGTGATAAAACGTGTGATCCATTCACAAGTGTTGGACACCCCACATTCACTGGGAAGGTCATGAAAAAGAAAAGGCATGACTACGTAGTGACAACAAGAAAGTTGGAGTGAGCAGAGGGAGGGAGGGGAGGGGGCTTGGAAAGAGATACCAGACAATAACATTATGACATGAAGAATTATCAGTCAGAAATGATTGGCAGTATACGAGACAGAGGGTTGTGGACAGACATGATCACCAACTCCACACGGCATGGACTATGAGAAGAAGAAAGCATGAAATGCATTAGGCTGAGGAAATGGCGAAGGATCGAGTCTTTCAGGGAAGCTGTGGCGAAAGAAACTTTCTTGAAATGATTATTTACACGAAGATGAGGATGACGCTGATGATGATGATGATGATGATGATGATGATGATGATGATGATGATGATGATGATGATGATGATGATGATGATGATGATGATGATGATGATGATGATGATGATGATGATGATGATGATGATGATGATGATGATGACGCTGTTGATGCTTATTATGATGATGATGGTGGTGGTGACGGTCGTGATTAAGATGATGAAGACGATGGTGATTATGATGATGATGATAATAGCCTATCAGCACCCAATTGTTCACAGCTCGGGCGAAGAGCTCGCGACTATGGTTTTAATGAATGTGCTATTGGCTCTGATATGTAGCAACCTCATTGTGAGTTTACAAGGATATCAATTCACGCAAGGTAGAACAACCCTATATGATGGATTCTCAACCCAATGACGATACGGCAGAGGTCTTAATCATTTTTTTTTTACAATCCTGGTTTGTTATTTTCTGCTGATGTAGGTCTTTGATGACTCTAATAATTAAGAGACCTGACTGTGGAAACAACAAGCTGCCATCAGGATTGATAATGAAGTGGGACATTATCAACCTATTAAGAAAGGTGTTAGGCAAGGATGTGTAATGTCTCCAGATCGTTTTTCCCTATACAGTGAAAATATTTTCAGGAATGTAGAAGATATAATTAGAATCAGCATTGGAGGACAAAACTTCAATAACATTGGATATGCAGATGTTACAGTATTGATTGCAGACAATGCACAAGATCTACAACAATTAGTAGACGCAGTTGTTGTACGCAGTGAGCAGCTGGGGTTGGAATTAAATTGTAAGAAAACACAAGTTATGGTCGTCCCTAGGAAGAACGAAGTAGCACAATGTAATATACAAGTAAATGGGAATATTCTTCAACAAGTGAATCGGTACAATTATCTCGGAACAGTCATAACATCTGATGGGAGATGCCTTGAAGAGATTAGAACAAGAATCGCCATGGCGAAAGTAGCCTTTAGCAAGATGAAAAACATTCTGACCAATAAAAAGATGTCAATTGAAACGAGAAAAAGAGTGTTGAGGGAATACATAGAGCCTGTTCTTTTGTATGGATGTGAAACTTGGACAATGAGCAGTCAAACTGAAAAACATCTGATGGCTGCAGAAATGTGGTTTTTGGGGAAAATGCAAAAGAGTACCATGGACAGACAAAAAAAACCAATGACCAAGTACTACAGGAAACAAATGAAAATCGTAGACTGATTAGAGAAATTAGATGCAGGCAGTCAAAATTTTTTGGACATGTTATGAGAAAAAATGGATTGGAGAACTTAGTGACAACTGGCAAGATTGAAGGGAACAGACCAAGAGGAAGACCGAGAGGAAAATACCTGGATGGCTTGGCCACATGGCATGGACGAGACAGGAACACTGAGCTGATCCACGACGCTGGTGATCGAGTGAAATAGCGAGTCATGACCGCCCACGCTTTCCGGCATGGCACATGATTGATGATTGATTGAACTGTGATAGAAACCACAGCTGTTGGACGCCAGCTGTGCTTTTGAATGTCTGTACGTCACAATGAATATTGAAAATGGGCTAGTAAGTAAAAGTTCCACATATGGCAGATATTCTTTACGCCTATCCTAGTGCCGCGTTAGGTTTGGTTGCATAATGTCAGGGTGTGGGGTGGGGGGGGGGGGGGGGGGGAGGTATGACTGGTCACACACAATGTCAATACATTAACTAGCCTTAAATAGTAGGCTTGTAATTATCTGTACTAGACATCTAATTAATATACCACATATCGAATTAAATATACGAGACACATAATTAACTATACTAACCATCTAATTAATATCACTAGCCATCTAGTTGACATAACAAACTTCTTATTAACTATGCTAGACATTTCATTAAGATACCAGGCACGTAATTAACAACACTAGACACTAAGATACCAACCACTTAACAACACTAGACATCTTTTTAACATATCAGACATCTAATTAACAACACTAGATGTCTAATTAAAATACGAAACTTCTTATGAACCATTCAAGACATTTAATTAACTATCTTTGTCTTATAGTCCATGCCGTTTGGTGATGATCATGTCTACCCACAGCCGTCTATCTCGTGTACCGTCATCATTTCTGATACTAATGATGTCAAACTGCAGAAACCTTCTCTCATGGTCTTTCCCTGTATCTCATTCTCTCCAACAATCCCCTTGTGATGAAATGCTCCAGCTTTGCTCTTTTCTTGACATTCCCAAATAATTTTAACTGTTTTCCAATGATGCAAGTAACCAGCTCCCTTTGTGAGTTAACATCGTTCAAGATATTTTCATTACACTTTCTATCCAAGCACGGTTATCTCATCATTCTTTTATAAAACCCCATCTCTGCAGCTTCCAACTATACCAAACATCTAATTAACTGCACTAATCATCTAATTACCTAAACTAGTCATCTAATTACCCAAACTAGACATCTATGTAAATTTGCAACGGAATACCTGTTTCCGAACTTTTTCTTCAACACTTTGTACTTGCAGCTCCATCTCTTCTTCCAGCCTTCGTAAATGCTTGTCATGCTCCTCTTTCTCTCTGAAACAAGCAGGTAACGTTATATATATATATATATATATATATATATATATATATATATATATATATATATATATATATATATATATATATATATATATATATATAACGCAGGTGGAAAAGGACACAGAAAATAAATATCCTTTTCCGAATGTCAGCAAACCGAACATAATAACCACAGACAAAGCCACATTCCAACCAAAGATCACAATCGTCAACCAAGACACTGTACATGTCGCAGACTTTGAATATCTGTTTCCCATAATCAACAAAACTTTGGAGATTTCAAAAGAAAATAGACGTAGGCTATTCATAGCACTGCAGAGATCATACAGTGTTAAGAACCTATGGCATAACACCAGCAAGCAAGTTAAAGTAACGTTTTAAAGGCATGCATCTTTCCTGTGGCAATGTATGGACGTGAGTCATGGACCATCTCACAGACACTAAATACAACACTGGTGCTTTTGAACGCAAATGCTACAGAAAAGTTGTTATAATATTGTGAACTAAGAAGTAGAAAAATACTGATTTTCTACAAGATATAAACATAGAAGAAAATGGACTCATAAACAGTATCATATCTCTGAAGCTGACATACTTTGTCCATATTAAACTTCAGAGAAGCTTGAAAAGAATAGTGATGAAAGGCATGATTCCTGGTAACAGAGGACTAGCAGGAAGAACCACAGGGGATATTGTAGACATTGTTGGTATGAGAGTCTAAGAGACACGAGAAATGGCAAGAGATCAAAAGGCTTCTTCCACAAGCGCAGATGAGGGCAACGTTCTGCAAAGGATCTGCTACATGATGAACCTTGAACTGACATAAATTATTGAAGTGTCTTTTGTAGAATTATCTTTCTTGTATAAAGTACATCACCCTCATCATCTTTACCAGCATCAAGTAGCATGCCTTCGCTGAATATCTCTCCAACCGCGCCCAGTTGAAAGTCTTCATCTGTCTCTAAATGCACTGCCTCATAAATGTCTATGCCCAGGATATCTTCAGTAAAATAAATGTTATTGTCGTGTTGATCGGTCCCTGCCTCTTGACCCAGGAACCGTTCCTTCCACTACTGTTCTGTCTAAGTCAATGTGTGGTTAAGTATGACCAAGGTCAGTTTCCAGACAGGATACTGTTTAAGGGATGTGTTCCCTTGGTATTTATCATTATAAGCCGGCTCTGCGGTGAAGGATTTACGGTTGCGATTATAAGCCGGCTCTGTGGTGAAGGGTTTACGGTTGCGATTATAAGCCGACTCTGTGGCGAAGGGTTGCCATTATAAACCGGCTCTGTGGTGAAGGATTGCGATTATAAGCAGGCTCTGTGGTGAAGGATTGCGATTATAAGCAGGCTCTGTGGTGAAGGATTGCGATTATAAGCAGGCTCTGTGGTGAAGGATTGCGATTATAAACCGGCTCTGTGGTGAAGGATTGCGATTATAAGCCGGCTCTGTGGTGAAGGGTTGCGATTATAAGCCGGCTCTGTGGTGGAGGATTGCGATTATAAGCCGGCTCTGTGGTGAAGGGTTGCGATTATAATCCGGCTCTGTGGTGAAGGATTGCGATTATAAGCCGGCTCTGTGGTGAAGGGTTTACGGTTGCGATTCCTAATCCCGCATACTGCGTTCGAAACACAGCAGCGGGCGAATTGACAGCTGACCGCCTTGAGTTAGTTGTTATAAAATGGCTTTAGTGCCAGTCGTTCATTAAGCAATGGCAAACTACTGAACGTAAATTTGCCAAGAAATCACAAACATCCAAAATTTTCTAGGGTTGAATACGACGTACTGTAAAGGATATGAAATAACTGGTATGATTAAAGCATATATATTTTCAAAATCTTATTTCGTTCGCCCTTTGTCCCACACCTGGACAATGGGCCCCCCATCAAACTTACCTGAAGTCGTCCTATCTTCTGATATCTCATGCACTGCCGTCTGATTCCTCGCCATATTGGTATTTTCTGACTCTAGTTCTCTTCTCCGTGTGGTGTTATTTCTTCCTGTACTTCATATGTCCTCTGTGTTCTAGATAAAGGGTGTCTAGTTATCCTATTCTCATGTTCTCTCAGTCTATGTCCTACCCAACCCCGTCGTCATTTCTTCCCCTCTCCACGAACTCCTCATTGGTGATTCTCATCTCTCCATCATAATCATGAGCCCCATTGGGTAGGCGTTCATGTCTCAGCACAGATCTCGATCCCTGGTATTCCAAATCAACCCTGTTCATGATATTCCTCCACGCCATGGTCTCCGTCCATCCAGCATTTTCTCTCGGCCTGCCTCTGCCTCATCCCCCACTGCACTTTCCTGATGTCACGATGTTTTCCCACGCCTCTTGCCTCTATATATGACTAAATAATGGTTTCTGTATCTTTCTTATTCTGACTGTCACACCAGTTGTGTCCTTTTATTCTTCGCAGGTACCAATTAAAAATGAGTGTAGTGAATTAGTCATCTGTTTAGTCGTTCTCCGTGTTTCTGATGCATACGTTTTCAAAATAGTTGTCTTAAATTAATGATTCTTCTAACATGTTTAAAATGTATAAAAAGTGAAAATTCTTGAGTAGTTATTAGTCAAACTTATTTGTATAAACATATTGGTGAATATGTTTTGTGTGTGTTTGTTTGTATGTGTGTGTTTGTTTGTATGTGTGTGTTTTGTGTGTGTGTGTGCATGAGTGTGTATGTGTGAATGTGTGTATGTATGTGTGTATGCATAACACACTGATATACAGACATAATGTTGCCTGTGGGACACTGTATGGCTGAATAAGGGATCCTCGGTGGTGTAGTGGGTAGAGCCCCGTCCATATTGTTTCTGATTCGCACCGGGACAGATTTTACATTTTAGAAATTAATCTGGGCTAACATGGGTACCAGAAAACGTCATTGGACGTCAAGGCAGTGGGCATGATTCAAACCACACCACCCACCCAGTGCCGATTGGTCTATAAAATACGGGTCTAGCACCATATATCCCAGGCACCTTGAGGTCTTGTACAAGAGTCATTTATTGTACAGGGGAAAATGTGACTGTTCTGTGTCTGTGCTTCTCACCTTTTGTAAGTTTTCTCCAGCCTCTCGTTTTCTAGTTGGTACTGGCGGACATCGTTGATGACATTGAGCAGAATATTCTCGAACTGGGTCACAAGTTCCGGGTGGTCCACAGTGTGTAGGTTTTGATACAGTTCACACACTTCTTCCTGGCTGACAAAGGGAAAAACGGAAAGTAGCAGTAAAATAAAACAGTCCGTTATTGCGATTTAATACCATACATGTTAACATTCGTCATCACCATTTAATGATAAACGTTTTCCTACAGTTTTTAGTAAACACAACAAAAATGATTGTTTGTTGTATAGAATCGATATCACACCTTGGGTATCAACAATTGTGTTCAGCAGTCTGGTGACCTGGTCTAATCCATATTCTTCAAAGGCATTGATCATTTCAGTTGTGATGTTGTCTGGACTAGGGATCTTGCTTGTTTTCATATGGTAGAGAGCATTCTGAACTTCCATCTTCACAATTTTTGATCCTTCATTATTATTCAGAAAATCGTACTGTTCTTTTCTTGTATCATCATAAAGGTCTTTCACATAATCTCACCTTGCATGTAAAATCTGACCTTTTTCTATTCTGATTTTCCATCTTTGGTTTTTAGGAAACCCGATTATGTGTGCGTTTTTTTTTTTGTTTTTTTTTTGGTCAGTGGTGTGAATTCTTGTGTGTATTAATTTTTATTCCGGGTGTTATGTTGGATTTCAATTTCCCTGAAATTTTCCCAAGCCATGCTTCTTTTGCCTCTTTGCAAACTTTCATAATTTTCCAGTGAATCTCTTCATATTTGTCATTGTTATTGTTGTTATTTCTTCTTATTTCTATTAATTTTAAGATGTCTTTCGTTATCCATTTCTTACGTCCCATCTTCTTCATTTTTGGGATAGGTATTTCTGCAGCCTGGTTGGCTGAGTTCTTCAATATTTCTCACTGATTACTGGAAGCTTGAAATAGAATTTCCAGATCGAACAATGCATCAAGTCTATTCTTTACCTCTACGTTGAATTTATCTTTCATCTCCTCGCTCTTCAGTGCACGTAGATCAAACGTTGTGTTTCTTGGTGTATATTTGACCCTCTTTAATACTATATATAAATTGCGTGTTTCTTGGTGTATATTTGACCCTCTTTAATACTATATATAAATTGCTTATGATTAATCTATGGTCACTGTAGCAGTCTGCACATTGTATAGTTTTTTGCGACTTTTAAGGTATTTCGAAATCTTCTGATGATGATGATGTAATCATTCTGGTTTCTGATTTTATTGTCACGACTCCTACATGTGCATAATCTCCTTGGACGTTGTTGATATCGGGTGTTCACAATAATAATATATCATGTTCTTTTGCCCACTGTTAAAGTCTGCAGCCTCTCTCATTCCGTTCCCCTAGTCCATACTTGCTTACTGTACAACAGTCTGGTTGATTTCCAGCTTTAGCATTAAAGTCACCCATTATGATACTTAATTGTAAATACTTGCATTTCTTGAAAGCATTTTCCATATAATTATAAAATTGATCGATGCTGTCATCACTCCTGTCTGTTGTTCTTTCATAAACTTGTATAATGTTGAGATTAAAAGTCTACAAATTAACTTAACTAGTAATATTCTGTCTGACACAGTCCAATATCTTTTGATAGATTTTTATCTCTCCATATACATTATAATTGCTACTCCTCGCTGTTTTCTCTCCACCAAAATGGATTGTGTTATATTCCTCAGATGTTATGATGCCCATTCCTTTCCGTCTGGTCTCACATATACCTAACATGTTAATATTCGGTGTCCCCTTTTCTTTAAAAAAAATAAAATTAAGTTGCATGTCCTTCACAGGACGTAGCAGTCAACCCCAGCATTTTCGCTGTTCGTGATTCCTGGGCAAATTTTACTTTCACTAGTTTGCCATTGCTTTCTGAACGACCGGCTCCTATACCTTTTTCGACATTATATTCAGTTTTTCCATCCTCACTCATAGTTTATCATTCCACGTGATTATTTTAAATGTTCTTAACTTTTTTCATAGCCTACGATGGGTGACGTTGTGGTGTTCTATTATGATAATTTGGCTGTGACTAGTGTGTGCCGCGTGGTTACACACCCACTTCAAACGCGTGATCCGGGGCATGTTTCCGGATCCGGTCAGGGATATGCACTACTGACGAGCTCAAACGAGAGCGAAACTCGAGTATAGTGCTTCCATATTGACGTGGTTTAGGCCTTAGGTTCATACCAGAATACGATCGGCGTTGCCAGTGGTGGGTTGTGCTCAATATTTAAATTTCAAATCCCGAAACAACCAATAAATCAAATATAGAAGAAACATAGTGGTCAGGAGATGTTATGGAGAAAGAGTAGAGATAATTTTAGTGCTGCAAAAAATGTATGTTGTGCATTTAATATTTTGTGGGTTGAGTCATAAGGTAATTTGGAAACGCATACTAAAGGTACGTTTCTGAACTGCGGCTATTTTTTGATAAGATCGATTCTATGCTTGGACAATCGATGAAGATTAACCCATTGCGGTTACTACTTTACAACACCACGTGTAGGCAGAAAGATGAGTTGATGAGCAGAGCAGCGTGAAGTAGTTATACAAGTTCTTATTTTAAACGGGATATTCCCATTTTTCAAAGAGTCTTAAAGCAATTTATTTCTATCAAAAGCACTCGTGTATTTGATGTGTGGTCTTTTAATCGTGGTGATGAGGGGAAAGGTGGGGGGGGGGGGAGTGATCTCAAGGTATGGTGTCCGCCTCGAGGGCTGGAGGTCCCGGGTTCAGACCTCGGTGAGGGCCCGGTGTTTGTCACGTGGACTTCTAGTAACAAACTTTCCCCTGGTCTCTGAGTAGTGAGATTGGACGCCCGTGTGTATTGTTGTGTACGAAAAAAAAATCCGTGGCAGTTGGAATTCGAAAAAAAAAGTAGCCTAAAGGCGCTGCCCAGGCGAAATTTCGAGTTAAAAATCTACCCAAAGTATTTCAGGATCCTCACCGGTGCCACGGAGTTGAGATTCTCCAGACTAAGGCTTGAGTTTGGAGTAGAACGGAGAACTTATGGGTTACACCCGTGTGCCGTGATGTTGATCCTCGACTAAACTAAACTAAACTAAACTAAACTAAACTTAATCGTGGTGCTAGGGCGGGTACCTCATAAAGTTGAATAGTAATGCAAATGTGATTGCCAAGGTGAGTTGACGCATACTAGTTTTGTACCCTAGAATGCATCTTGTTTTATAGATAGCATCTGTAATGTGTGTGTTACTGTAACACATAAAATTGACAAGCTAATTGTGTTGGTCGGTTGTTACAAGAGCCCTCTGTATTCTGCTGCATGCTCAATTTAAACCACAAAGCATGTAATTGTGAAAATAGTTTCGAAAAGCTAAGGTATGGTTGTCGTATGGTTATAATCACAAACTTCGCCTTTGAAGTTTACAGACAGACAATCAATATTATTTTATTTGATTAAACTATTCATGCTCTGCCTGAAAAAGGCTAATGAAAGAATTACATTATATACAAACTATAAGAAAACACAAACAACATTATTTTGTCGTATAATGAGAAAAGAGGCATTGGGAAAGCATCGTGAAAACTGGAAAGATCAGTGGAAGAAGACACAGAGGCATACAGAGAGAAATATTGCTGGAAACGTATCATCAACAGAGTTGATCCATAACACCACGACCGAGATATGTGCTGAGACATGAACGCCTACGCCAACTGGCAAATCACATGATGATGATGATGATGATGATGTTCTTACTGTTCTGCAGAGTCGATTCAAGATAGAAACAACATGAAGCAAAGTATTCAATTCTAAACCCCAGCGTGAAGGTTTAGGTCCACAATCGGGTCTGCTAATAACCAACACCGCAGGATCATTCGATATCGAATAGTGTTATTTTCTAGATAGTCATAAGATAGTCAAAGTTTGCCACTTTCCACAGTCATATACGTTATCGAATAGTGTTATTTTCTAGATAGTAATAAAATAGCCACAGTTTGCCACTATCCACAGTCATATACGATATCGAATAGTGTTATTTTCTAGATAGTAATAAAATAAGTTCCAATGTGGAAATTATAGAGGAATATCACTACTGTCCACAAGCTATAAGATACTATCCGCAGTATTACTAAATAGACTAAAACCATATTCAGAAGACATATTAGGTGACTACCAGGCGGGTTTTAGACAAAACAGATCAACAATAGATCAGATATTTATCTTACGACAAATAGCCGAGAAACATTGGGAATATAAAAGAGATCTCCATAACATTTTTGTGGATTTTACAAAGGCTTATGATAGTGTCCATAGGAATAGTCTATGGAATGCTATGCAGGAATTTGGAATACCAAGGAAGTTAATCAACATGACCAGACTATGCATGGAAGATGCTTATAATATAGTAACATATAAAGGCAGGAAATCAGACCCCTTCCAAATAGCATCTGGCTTGAAACAGGGTGATGCACTATCGCCGCTACTCTTCAATCTGGCTCTAGAGAAAGTTGTAAGAAAGATAAAGGAGGAATGTGATATTGGAGGAACATCCAAGCTGCTTGGTTATGCAGATGATATAGATATTATAGGGCAAAGTCAACAAAAGACATTGGAAATATGGATTCACTTAAAGGGAAAAGCCCAACAGATGGGGCTAGTTATCAACCAAGATAAGACAGAATATATGGTAATTTCAAGAGACGGAATGGCTAAAAACTCTGGCCACATACAAATAGATAATATGACAATTAAAAGAACGGAAACATACAAATACCTGGGTACAATCTTCAACTGCTCCAACATCATAAGGGAAGAAATACAAACTAGAATCAACTCTGGAAATAAGATATACTATGCACTACAACATCTACTAAAATCAAAGGCGCTATCTCGTAACACCAAAATCACAATATACAAAACACTGATCAGACCAGTTGTGCTGTATGGCTCTGAAACCTGGAGTACAACGAAAGGAGACGAAGCCTTGTTACAAACCTTTGAGAACAAAATTTTAAGACGCATCTTTGGACCCATTAGGGATACACAAAGTGGAGAGTGGAAAAGAAGAAGTAACAAAGACATTTATGATCTGTTTAAGTCCCTGCTAATCATTGGTATCATGAAGGCTAATAGACTACAATGGCTGGGGCATATAGAAAGAATGAAAGATAATAGGGAAACAAAACTCGCTTACACTCAGGAAATAAATGACCGTAGACCCCGAGGTAGACCAAGAAGACGGTGGAGAGATAATACATGTACAGACTTACAAGCACTTGGAATCAACGACTGGCAAGAGAAGGTCCACCAGAGAGACGAATGGAGACGGATTGTATTTGCAGCAAAGAACCTCAATGGCTCGGAAAGCTGAAGAAGAAGAAGAAGAAGAAGAATAAAATAGCCACAGTTTGCCACTTTCTGAAGTCATATTCCTGGTTAGTAAAGCATGCATGATGTTTAGTATGTCCGCCTTAGTCTCGACAACAGTGTCGAAGGAATCCAGGTTCCATATAACGTTTTTATAAACAGTCTTGAGATGTGGTGGTCCAAAATTCTTCGTTACCGACAATTATTATCTCTAGAGAGGTTTATAGAAATTAAACGTAGATAGTCGATACGTTTTGGCATAATATGAGGAAGAATTCTTGAACACATAGTGACAACTTGTAAACTTGATGGGACAAGAAGAATTAGAAGGCAGAGAGATAAATACATGGATGGGGTGACGTGGGAACATCGGAACAAGAACACAGGTCTGATTCAGGATTGGTAATCGTGTGAGATGGCGAACCCTGGCCGCCCATGCTTATCAGCACGACGCATGATGATGATGGGAAACGTAGGTGTATGCTCTGACAGCCAGAAATAGCGATAGCCCAGCCTACCGCAATAATCAGTTCAATGTTATATTGTTTAATCAATAAGTATTAAGTATCCCATATAATTTCACTCTCAGTAATAATAATAGGTTAGCGAAGGCTTTATTATGTGTGAAATATCGTGGGCTGCAACAATAAATCATGGGCGGCAAACCGACGACAGATGTTTCGCCCATTCCCTATTGCCCTGCTTAGTCCCAGTGAGAGGGCCGTTTGAACACAGCATAATAGCGGGAAGTCTAACATGTATTGCGTGTAAACCTGAATTTGGTTCTAAATGTTACCAAATGGAAAGATCTGATTTCGAAATTCAGTAAAATATAATAGAACATTGATTTACAAAGTTGGTGTGACAATAACGCTAGTTTTACAGGAAGGTTAACGGGTGCTACAGGTCAGGCCTCACCCACGCCTGTCTGTTTCCCTTCTGTTGTGTAGCAGTTTATGAGCGTTATCGATCAGGAGACATAAGACAGAGCTGAAGCTTGCGTATAATCATTGCACTCTAAGAAACAATCAACATCCCAAGATCTTCCTTTGTAGAAGATACGTTCAATTCTTCAGAAAAGGTCAGTTTGAAACTAAGTTCTTGTAAACGCTTATTGAAGCTAGCAATGACGTGAAACAATAAGAGCCATGATTTCAGTTCTTCAATGGCTAACTAGACCTGTTGTTGCAAACTAAGTGATTCACTAAGTATAACCCAGAGAGCCGAGGGAGGGTCTGCACGCCCACATTAAATGGAATTAGTGCTTGGGCTCACAAATCATAGTTATCTGTGTAGCCAGTCATGTATATTGTCGTGGTTAGTTTAAAGTGTCGTCCCTGGAGTGAGGGGAGTCAACACCCACATTATATTTAACCCCGTATCAATATCCTGGAGAATCCACCAGCTTCCGTCCAACACACTCCTTCGGTTCATGGACACCTCTTTCTCTCTCTCTATCACTCTACCTGATCATGCCCCCTCTCATTCTTCCCCAACGCAACATACTCAACAACTCTTGCTTCTAAAAATTAATAACGATTAATTTATTAAAAGAAAAGTGTAACGTATGTGAGACGTGTATGCGAAGAAAATGGGTGTTGTATATTATATTTGTAGTGTAAATGTAGAAATCCGACCACAAAGTTCAGAATCAGAGTCCACTCATCATGGCAAGGATTACACGACATCACAAGAATCAGCACAATGGACCTCACCAAACCTCTCACCAAACCAGACCTCTCTCCCGCCAGACAGTGTCCACCTCCAGGAGCTTTGATAATCAAGAGGTCTGATGCCCACTCAACTATACAGTCGGGGACTGATACTATTGTTTTTCCTTAATAAAAATTTATTTTCCTAATAGTTTATAGAAACTGAGACCACACAATTCCTGCACAGTGAAAAGCGGAACACTGTCCCATGAACATGACATTCTTTCGTCTTACGAAATGTTCTAAAGTTTTCACTCTTACAACAGTCATTGTACTTAGTCTGAAATAGATCTCTTAATTTCCTAGATAAAGATTTAATGTTCTGATTTCCTTGTTAAGTGGAACAACCACTCTCCAATGTTCTGGTTTCATGTAGTGTGAAAATCAATCCCTACTGTTCTGGTAATAAGTAAGAACAACCATCACCACTGGTTTATTTACGAATGGTATGAAAACCAAAAGCCATTACTATGTTGCTGTTCACAGGTAGTGTGAAATATTCTCAATCATGATTTCAGTATTTATCCTGTAGGATACTTATACTATTCAGCTCCACCGAGAAATGTTTTATCAACTTTTTCTAGCATAGACCCAGTGAGAAAGTTGCTGACCAATCTTCCTGCACCAAAAATATCCGGGATCGGATTTTTCAATGTTTCTGTGTTCTTCATCCCAACCAGAGGGAACCTGTAAAATATATAACACAACTGATGAGAGCCTCCCCGTCACTGATCCTTATTATATGAGCGTGGGCCACCGGCCTCGCTCAGAAAAATACAGTGAACCAAACTCTGTCAGGGACAGATGAGCTAATCACATAGGTCTTCATCAGGCCAAGACAAGAAAAAAAAAAGAACCAACAAACAGAGTGCGGAACCCCCAGGGAGCACCCCACTATTGGACAATTTCCCCATCTCCCAATTATCCCCCATTACTCAATTCTCAACTAGCAGAGCTTATCAACACTTCACTACTCTATTCTCAACTAACAGAGCTAATTTTACCAAGGCAACTGCTTATATTAGTTAGGCTTAAATATTCTATCAATACTACCCTATGCAATACGCATCACTCCGGGATGGCATCTACAACTTGCCATAAAGACATATGTTATTTAATGTTAATTAAATCGAACACATTAGATGCTCTCCGAACTTCATAACTGCGGTAACAAAACACGTCAATCCTAGTCAATTTCCTTGGCCACACTAATGTACACAAGTCTTGTATCTGTCAAGAGCTGGGAGTGTTGCTGTGAAGTCTTTGATGTCACGCAGGTGTCTCCCAAGGGCACTAACTATATCCAGAAATCTTATGTCCTCTTGGCCCAATCAATGCCAAAGTGATTCCCCTTGTTGCAACTTCCAAAACAAGGTAGCGAGTTCCGGCATTCTCCCAACAACGGGTTTCAATAACAAGCCGCCAATTCGTTTGATGTCGGAGAATTCTCAATGACAGACGGGACTGTTTCATCTCCCGAGTTTGGCAATTCTACTTAGACCCGACTTGTTTTTCTGTATTATCATCATCTGGTTAATCCACAGTAATTTCATGACTTATATGTGCAATGAAAGGGCGGAAAGGCCGGCTGGCACCCGATTACACTCCGTATAGCGCATCGAACAAATGGCGCTACACCCATATTTCATAGACCAAACGGCCACTGGTGGGTGATGTTGTCCGTATCATTCTGGCCGCCTTTACTTCTCAATATAATATTGGTACCCATGTTAGGCTGGCTCGGTCTATAAGACAAGGTCAGGTTTTGAAAATCCTATTGACACAGCTGTGGATGGAATCCATGATCACCGAGTTGGCAGGCGAGTGTCTAGCCACTAGGCTCCCTGTCACAATACTAGAGTATTAACCACTGGATCGAACCGACATCTTCAACCTTAAAATGAATGCATCAGTATGAACAGTTAGAGTTCAAAAGTTGAGATTGAAGAATGGCGTGACCGTCAGAGAATAGCACACCACGACAGGACTGATGAAATCACTACGGAGCAGATGGGTACACACATACACGCGTCATCCATGTCTGTGCAATATTCTGCGTCTGCGCAACCCCAATGAAACTGACAATTTTTTTTTCCGCTTTTCCATCCTGTTTCAGGATATTGCGGTCAACACCAGCATCTTTAAGCTGTATGTTGATTCCTAGGCTAGATTACGCTCATTAGCACGCCACGACTTTCTTAGCGACCGGCTCCATACTCTCATAAGTTACTGGTGCGACTCGAACCACTTCTAATTCTCGTGCGCTCACGTCAAACACGAGAGTATTCGGGATTACGGAGAAAGCTGCTAACTCCTCGACCAGGGAGGGCGGCAATTAACAAAATTAATACAGCACAAGTCAGTCTAGCAGGACATCAGTATAATCCGACTGTGCTGAACTTAGCGGCGCGGTGTCCCATAGAGACAGGTATGTGGGAACTACCTTGCACTCTTCATAGTGAGCTACAACTCGCCCGAGGTGAAACGTGTGGCATTTATTGTTAGATCACTACTTGTGGTTATAGCAGAACTGCGTGCAAAACTTCCGCCATTCATTCTGGTAAAGCGTTTTGGATATAAGTTTCCTAGAGGACCTGAACTAAACTGGTAAAGGATCTCAGAGCAAGTGGAGTCCCAGAGATCCGGTCTACGGAACCCACCGACGAGTGATATACTCTCTGACACCCACCAGTCTACCTGCAGACATATGTCACATGACCCCAAGTATAAGATGAACCAATGTGCCGAGTGCTGCTGGGAAAGCTTAAGGCGGGTACACGGGTCCTTGACCTACTGACTTGCTGTAGTGTCATAATTGGTCTTTGACCTACTGACTTATTGTAGTGGTATAATTGGATTTTGCTAAGAATTATCATGCAAAGAGTGAGGAAGAAAATACCTGAAATAGGGGAAGAACAATGTGGGTTTGTAGAAGGCAAGGGTACAGTAAATGCTGTGTATATGCTGCGATCAGATATTGAACGTTCTATAGAAGTAAACAAAGATATATATCTTTGCTTTATTGACTACACAAAGGCTTTCGATTGAGTAAGTCATGTCAACATGGTAGATATGCAGATTTACAAATTGATGGGAAAGACATTAGACTTATAATAAACATATACTGGAAACAACAAGCTGCCATAAGGATTGATAATGAAGTGGAACAATATCAGCCCATTAAGAGAGGTGTTAGGCAGGGATGTGTAATGTCGCCAGATATTTTTTCCCTATAGAGTGAAAATATTTTCAGAAATGTAGAAGATATAAATGGAATCAGCATTTGAGGACGAAATATCAATAACATTAGATATGCAGATGATACAGTATTGATTGCAGACAATGAGCAGGATCTGCAACAATTAGTAGATGCGGTTGTTGCACACAGTGAACAACTGGGGTTAGAATTAAATTGTAAAAAGACACAGATTATGGTCTTCACTAGGAAGAACGAAACACCACAATGTAATATACAAGTAAATGGGAATATTCTTCATCAAGTGAATCGGTACAATTATCTCGGAACAGTCATAATATCTGATGGGAGATGCCTTGAAGAGATTAGAACAGGAATCGCAATGGTGAAAGTAGCCTTTAGCAAGATGCAAAACATACTGACCAATAAAGAGATGTCAATTGAAACGAGAAAAAGATGTGGAAGGGATACATAGAGCCTGTTCTTTTGTATGGATGTGAAAACTGGACAATGTGCAGTCAAGCTGAAAAACATCTGATGGCTGCAGAAATGTGGTTTCTGAAGAAAATGCAGAGAATACCATGGACAGACAGAAAAACCTATGACCAAGTACTACAGGAGACAAATGAAAATCGTAAATTGATTAGAGAAATTAGACATAGACAGTCACATTTTTTGGACATGGTATGAGAAGAAATGGATTGGAGAACTTAGTGACAACTGGCAAGATCGAAGGGAACAGACCAAGAGGAACACCCAGAGGAAAATAGCTGGATGGCTTGGCTACATGTCATGGACGAGACAGGAACATTGAGCTGATCCACGACTCTGGTGATCGAGTGAAATGGCGAGTCATGACCGCCCACGCTTATCGGCATGGCACATGACGGATGGATTTTCAGGGCTGGAACAACCAGGACACCAACACATCGGATATTGGGAGTTAAAAATGAGTCTCACAGAGGACAGCCAACATATCCAACATAGAAGAAGTCTGCCACTTGTGGTTGAGCCTCTTTATCTCCTCTCATTCTCATTGTTAGCATCTTCTTTAGCATTCTTCTCATGTGGATATACAGAAGAATATGTTGTATTTCATGGAAACAAAAACAATCGAATACAGAGATTCTAGAAAAACTGGAAACAAAAAGAGAGTTGAAGAAAGAAATACAAAAGAGGCAAGTGAATTATTTCGGCCACGTTACAAGACTAATACTCTTATGAAAACCAGACTGGAGGGTAAGGTTGAGGGAACGCGAGCAAGAGGTAGACAAAGATACACATGGGAAGATAACAACAAGAGCTGGACAAACAACATTCTGACAGAATGTAATTCAGGGTGAGAGTCAGAAAGTGTTGGAGATCTATTGCAGCCAACCTTCATTGTGTAGACGGCACTTGATTGATTGACTGTAGCCTGATTATGCATCCGCATGGCTGTTCCTCGGAGAACTAAGTGTCGGCCAGATCCCCTGGTAAGTCTCTGCAGCACCATTCTCTCCAAGTAATGATAGTGTGTATGTTCTTCTACACCATACATATTATTTTAAATGGCTCTGACCACATACATCTTACCGTGGACCAATGCCCCAATCAGCAGGGTAGAGTTAGCCAATATGTCCGCCTGCTCGTTCCTCAACACACCAGCATGCCATGGGGAAATGATCCAGCGAATAATACTTGTCTTTGATAGTTTGTTTTTTTTGTTTTTTTAAATTATGTACTTAAGGTGAAAAAGCATGATGATTTCATGCAACTCCATCACACCACTCTCTTTATACCTGTGTGTGTGAGAGTATTTATCTTCCTGTCTAACAGTTGCTACTTGTTCCCATTATAAGTTACCAATGAGCGTGATCTATCTTTCCATCCATGTCTATCTCATGAAGGTATGCATATAGCTGTTAATGCTGAACTGTGCCAAGTGTTGCTAATATCATCGAGGGTCATTTGCTACATGCCTTACATTCATTATTAAGAATGAATCATGGTCAAGATAGAAAGCAGCAGCAAGGGGTGATCAGAGGATTCGGTCGACAGTCGTCATTCAGAGGTAAAGTAAGACGGACATATAATCACATTGCAACGGGCACCATTAGTATTGGAACTCTACGCTGGCTGTTTAAGATGAGGATTGAGCGCTTATGGGAATGCCCCGAGTGCAGAGACGACGGTTCTTAATTCAACTCAGCACAACTCAGCTCAACTCAGCTCAACTCAGATCAATTCGTTCTGAAAAGAGAAGTCGGCGCCTGTGGCTCGGGGTTTAGTGAACGCAGTTTTAAAATTTCCCGACATGCCCTGTAGAGGGTTCGAAGTCAGTTGTAAGTGATTTGGGAGAAGATCACTGTGCGTTTATGTTCATGGTATGAGCGTTCAGAAAGCAATGACAATTTATTGAATGTGCTCCTACAAATTGCCTTGGTTGGCGTTGCGTAAAATAGTGGCATGACAAAGTCCCTAATGTGGAGCTCATGGTGAAAACTAGACGAATACAAATAAACCAATACGTGAAGGGAAGACACTAGAAGGTCGTTACGTTGAGAAAACCTGGGAGTAGTATAACTAGAAGAGTCTTAGTCTGGAACCTACAGAGCACAAGAAATAGAGGAAAGCCTAAAACCTCACGGAGGAGAGAAGTAGAGGCAGAAATGAACAAAATGGGAAGGCTATGGTCAGAGCTGTATGCGATAGCTGAAGATAGGGAGTGCTGGGAGTGAGTTGTCTGATTGGTTGAGGGACTACGCCCCAATGGGGAAGTAACGGGCAACAGAAAAGAAGAAGAACAATTTGCCTAATAAATCACAGACAGTCAATAAATGTTGATGATAATTGCACAATCCTGTACAATGACCAGGAAACAATATTTAAAAGAGGGGGGGGGGGGAGGGCCGATAAACTATTTATACTCACCAAGACAGAGCTCTAAGCCCCTCATCCAGGCTACTAGTGTACTCATCTGTATGATTTGTGTTATCCTCCTTGTCGATCAACGTTTCCTCTGATTTAGCGCTGGCCAGCCTTTGTCGAAACAACTGTCGCTTCCTGGTTTCTTTGGCCATAGCGATTTCTCTACAGATGGGAGAGTCAACAGTTAAGGCAACAAACAGAGAGAAGAGAAAGATGTGTATTTTATATGCATTTAACTCCATCACTCATTAACATTGTACCGTCTTCTTCTTCTTCTTCTTCTTCTTCTTCTTCTTCTTCTTCTTCTTCTTCAGCTTTCCGAGCCATTGAGATTCTTTGCTGCAAATACAATCCGTCTCCATTCGTCTCTCTGGTGGACCTTCTCTTGCCAGTCGTTGATTCCAAGTGCTTGATCGTCGTCTGGGGTTAATTCACTATTCAACAATGAACCATGTTAAAGTTTATTGTACATTCAATAATGTCCACGCTTGTAGTGTACGCCGATGTGTACATTTTGGCCTGGGTTCCGTGCCGAAGATGTTATGGACGCAACTTGTAATCCCGCTTACCGCGTTCGAAACACAGCTGCGGGCAATTTGGCAGCAAACCGCCTTGCGTTGGTGTTAATACAACGGTATAAGTGATGATCGATCAGATATCAATGGCAAACTACTGCATGTAAACTCACCAAGAATTCACAAACCGTAAAACAATTCTGGGGTTAACTGCCACGTCCTGTAAAGGTTATGCAACTAACTTTCCTCCCAGGTGGCCCCACTCTAAGATTGGTATTAAGACATGCCTGGGAAACAAACTTTCCTCCCAGGTGGCCCCACTCTAAGATTGGTTTTAAGACATGCCTGGGAAACAAACTTTCCTCCCAGGTGGCCCCACTCTAAGATTGGTATTAAGACATGCCTGGGAAACAAACTTTCCTCCCAGGTGGCCCCCACTCTAAGATTGGTTTTAAGACATGCCTGGGAAACAAACTTTCCTCCCAGGTGGCCCCACTCTAAGATTGGTTTTAAGACATGCCTGGGAAACAAACTTTCCTCCCAGGTGGCCCCACTCTAAGATTGGTATTAAGACATGCCTGGGAAACAAACTTTCCTCCCAGGTGGCCCTACTCTAAGATTGGTTTTAAGACATGCCTGGGAAACAAACTTTCCTCCCAGGTGCCCCCACTCTAAGATTGGTATTAAGACATGCCTGGGAAACAAACTTTCCTCCCAGGTGGCCCCACTCTAAGATTGGTTTTAAGACATGTCTGGGAAGTAAAGGCGACCTGCGTGCATCTGAGTACCGATTGGTCCATAGCAATATGGGTCGTGTCCAATATGTCCAGTTAGCCTTAAGGCGGGTACACGGGTTCCTTGACCTACAGAATTGCTGTAGTGTTATAATTGGTCCTTGACCTACTGACTTGCTGTAGTGTCATAATTGGTCTTTGACCTACTGACTTAATGTAGTGGTATAATTGGTCCCTGACCTCTTGACTAACTGTAGTATAATAATTGGTCCTTGACCTCTTGACTCTGTAGTGTCATAATTGGATTTTTGAGCTACTTGTCTTCTAGTGATACCAACATATTGCAACAATAGCGAGATATATCATATTGCAACAATAACGAATTACAACATAGTGCAACAATAACGAGGTATAACATTGTGCAACAATAACTAGTTATGTCAGAGTGCAACAATAACGGTTTATAACATAGTGCAACAATAACATGTTATTACAGTGCAATATTAACGAGTTGTTGCTGTAACGCAGTGGTTCCCAAGCTTTTAAAGCAGATGGCCATGTCTATTTTCGGTAGTTAAGCGGACCATAACGTTATAAAATTATAAAAGTCATGCAATGTCATTCTTACCTTTCTTAACTTTCGTCAACAAAATTCTAAAACTTTTAAGGCAGTCAGAGTCAGACTACACTGCGGTCATTTTTTGGTTTAAAATCAAAATTTCATGTAACAATACATATTAAATCAGTTTCCAAAATCGCTATTAATGTAATTAATTTACAATTGTAACTGTTCTTCATAACCAGATACTTAAGTTCAGATGCCAGTTTATCATGTCTAGGCACAAATCTGTCGTGCCCAAAGTCATAAGCGCAGTTACTGTCGGTGTGTCTGGAACGTTGATTTTTTTATAACGATCATTGCGGAAAATGACTGCTCGCATCTGAAAGTCGAACCAAAATGACAAATGGATCTCCGGGCGCATGAGCGCAAGTGTTCAAATTGTCCGACAGGCAATAGTCGCCACAATGAACTCATATGATCAGCTGAAGGTGAAGCAGGTAGCTCCAGAAATTTACATCTCAGTGCAGAATTGCATTTCAAATCAATAACTTTGTGCTGAAGGTTTTGCGCACTCTGATTGGTCGACAAGGCCGGGATATGGGAACTTCATAACGTTTCGTTGCGAACTGAACAGGCGCAAATAATCGCACGCTGACGGGGCTCTCCAGGTGCATTTTTGAAATTATTAACATAACGAGGCCTCGCGTGCCACTTTCTGACAACTGGCGGGCCACAAGTGGCAAGCGGGCCGTGGTTTGGGAACCTCTGCTGTAACGTATATCAAACAACAGCACAACCCGTAAACATCAAATCCCACTTGAACTAACAAACACTACATCATGCGTGTGTCTAAGGTCGTAGAACGATGGCTCGTGTTCATACACCATCCAGATTCTTGTGTTAACGTCGTCTCCTGTCTTCAAACATCAACAATGGGTAACACTTTTGTATCCAGTCCTCAGTAACAAATACTGGACCATGTTAATGCCTTTAGGCATTGGGCATATTGTGATAGTCAGATATTGTTTAGCCTAAACTGCTCGACGTGAGTGAAATGGCCAGTTTCACGCCGGCCTCATTTACTTCCCGAGTTATTTCATGGTTGCCATTTTAGTATGTTTCTACCTCGGAGCCCAGGTTACTTTTTAACAAAGTAACTTCTATGTGGATTGGATCCCATTACCACCGTGCAGCCAGGCATGTTTCAAGCCACTAAGCTACCGATGCTCCATAAATGTGTTTTAAATGTTAAACAGCCGGGAAACAAATGAAAGTATTAGCAATGTCAGATTCATTAAAATACCACACGAAGGGGAGGATTAGCCAGTCATGACAGCTCGTGTATGTGCAGGCCTGGAACTGCGGGAAGGACCACTAATGTTATAATTAGAACAGTATTACTGAGACCGAGCTGGTGTATTTGTTATTGTGATTTATCATCATCAAGTGCCCTGCCAGCTGACGTAGGCGTCCATGGCTCTCCGCAGATCTCGGTCTTTGGTGTTCTGGATTAGCTCTGCTGATGGTACTCCTCCATGCCATCATCTCAATCCATCCAGCATCATTTCTCTTGGTCTGCCTCTGCCTCTCTTCCCCTCGATCTTTCCAGTTGTCACGATGTTCTCCAATGCCTCTCTTCTCATCATATGACCGAAGAAAGCTGTTTGTCTCTTTCTTATTGTTGTATATAATGTTCTAGTTTCATTAGCCTGCCTCAGGCAGTCGTTGGTAGTTACTCTGGCAGTCCAAGGAATTCGCAACATTCGTCTCAGGAACCACATCTCTGTTGCTTCTAACTTCTTCCTAATTGGTTCATTTACATTCTACAATTCACTGCCATACAGCAAAACTGGTTCTACATAGCATTTCAGCACTCTATTTCTTACATTCAGTGACAGTGACTTATTGCATAAGATACACTTCATTTTCTGAAATGCGGCGTTTCCTCTGTTGTACATCTTCCATCTGATGTTATAAATGCTCCTAGGTATTTAAAATTATCCACTTGGTCAATAATTTTCCCTTCTATTTCTATTTAACATTTTGCTGTCACCATTGTCTTTGATATCACCATTGTTACTGTTTTCTTGATATTCAAGGAGAGTCCTTTCCTTGCACTCTCTGTTACTACAACGTCTAATAATTATTGTAGGTCTGTTGAATTATCCGCCAACAATACTGTGTCATCTACATAGCGTATATTATTTACATTATAACCTCCAACTAGTATTCCTGTCATCTCTTTGATCTCTCTCATTATTACTTCGCTATATAGGGAGAAGAGATCTGGTGACAAGGCACCCTCTGTCGTAGTCCTAGATTTATCTGGTTGCAACTATCCTCTTTATTTTCCATTGTAATTGCTGCTACTTGGTTACAGTAAATATTCTTTATTATTCTTAAATCTTTCCAATTAATGTTGATATCTTCCAACATGTTAATCAATTCATCATGTTTTACACCATCAAATGCCTTAGTATAATCTATGAAGCATAAATATATGTCTTTCTGTTTCTCTATTGACATTTCTATTAGTGTCCGTAATGTATATATTGCATTGTTTGTGCCCTTTTCCTCCACAAATCCATACTGTTCTTCACTAATTTCCATTTTTATTTTCTTTCTGGATCTTCTCATTATGGTTCTGAGTAGAAGCTTAGTGACATGGTTTATGAGGTTAATTGTACGAAAATCTTTACATTAAATTGCTCCTGGTCTTTTTGGTATAGCTATAAATATAGATTTCAGCATACCGCTGGGTAAATAGCCACTGCTGTAAATATTATTCAACATTTTGGTTAATATATCTACTCCAAAGTAGATGCAAAGTACCCGAAATAGATCCAAAGTATTGTGATTACTCACAAATAAATGTGCTGATGTGCCGCATCCGCTGATTGAAAAACTGGAATCGTGCAATCTATTGTTTGTGTCTTCGCTATTCAAATTCACTACGGGAAAACATTGTTTTGGATTGAAAAATTGCCAGATTCTACTCATTGTGTGTTACATTAGATGTTGCGTTGTGGTATTTCTGTATATTACAATGTAACAACTAAGTCAACGGGCAAATTTATAACCGTGTGAATACGTACAATTATCTCATAACAGTCATAACAGTTGATGGAAGGTGCCTTTTAAAAATTAGAACAAGAATGGTTATAGTAACTGTAGCCTTTTGAGGGATAGGAAATATACTGATCAATAAAAAGCTGTAAAATGCAATGAGAAAAAGGGTGATGAAGTGCTAAACAGAACCTTTATTGTTATATGGATGTGAAACATGGACAATAAGCAGACAAGCTGAGAAGCATCTAATGGCAGTGGAAATGTGGTTTCTGAAGAAAATAAATGCCAAGAATACCATGGACTAAGTGAAAAATCGATGAGAAATGTCTACCAGAAACAAATAAAAATCGTAAATTGATTCAAGAAGGTAGACATAGACAATCAAGATATTTTATCACACTATGAGGAAAAATCAACTGAAAATTCCTGTGACAACTGGCAACAGCAATAGCAAACGCGTAAGGAAAGGCAGAAATAAATATATGAATGGCTTTGCCACACGGAATAACTGAGACAGTAATACCGAGCTGATCCAAATCTCTAGTGATAATGTGAGATGACGAATCATGACTGCCCAGGGATATCGGCTTGGAGCATAATGATGACGATGACTTACTGGGACAGCCGCGGTAGCGATATGACAAGCACGCCTGTCAGTAGATCCGCTGATCGCGTGTTTCGATCTCCATGAAGGCGGAGTCTTTGTATTTTAATTCAGAAAATGACATGGAAAATACAGCTGGTCGGTGTGATAGAGACTACAACCCCTGTCTAATGCCGATTGGCATGTTCAACATATGGAGCTAGCATAACTTAGCCACAGTTTGACAAGATGACGTGTACTTACTCTTTTATATACGAACATTAGTAGAACACCGCACAATAACGTCCGTTGTGTGTGTGACAATTGTGTGTCCGTTATGTGTGTGACAATTGTGTGTCCGTTATGTGTGTGACAATTGTGTGTCCATTATGTGTGTGACAATTGTGTGTCCATTAAATGTGTGTGACAATTGTATGTCCGTTAAATGTGTGTGACAACTGTCTGTCCGTTATGTATGTGATAATTGTGTGTCCGTTATGTATGTGACAATTGTGTGTCCGTTATGTGTGTGACAATTGTGTGTCCGTTAAGTGTGTTATAATCGTGTTCCGTTATCTGTGTGACAATTGTGTGTCCGTTATCTGTGTGACAATTGTGTGTCCGTTATGTGTGTGACAATTGTATGTCCGTTATCTGTGTGACAATTGTGTGTCCGTTATCTGTGTGACAATTGTGTGTCCGTTATCTGTGTGACAATTGTGTGTCCGTTATCTGTGTGACAATTGTGTGTCCGTTAAGTGTGTGACAATTGTGTGTCCGTTAAGTGTGTGACAATTTATACCAAGAAGCAATACAATCACATTTCTACTGTAAATTATTGTGTTACAAAATCATATACATGCAAACAAAAGCGTTGTATTAAGAAATCAAGTTAGTTAGTTAGTTAGTTAGTTAGTTAGTTAGTTAGTTGGTTGGTTGGTTGGTTGGTTGGTTGGTTGTTGGCTAGTTAAGTGGTTACGTGCTTAGTAAGAACCATTCAGTCCATAAGTGTTTGGATCACATCCTCAGTATCAGTAATGGTCAACACACCAGTCATGTGTGGGTTAAGAAAGCAAGCACGCACATACATGCGTGCAGCACTTCATGCTACTTACAATCAAAGGAAGTGTACATATTCAAGCCAGACTAAATGTATTTGTAAATTCTGGTTATGTTACGCAAAATAACGATGGCTGATGAGTGTGTAGGAAAGAAGATTGATTTTCTCCCAGTAACCGCTCGGCTTAAAGCAGCTGTGCGAGTTTAAGTGTCGCGTGTATAGCATTTGGTATTTAAATGTATTATTAAATTGCTACATATGGAAAATAGCTTATTTTGAAAAAGTCCAGAATTTATTTTCTTTAGCAGATGCATGTCGTTATTTTTCCATACAGCTGTAGCACTTCACAATACTCGAATAACGGCGTTTCATTATACCAGCACTTGTGGATTACATCCCTATTCAGTGTATGCATTCGTTGATTTGAGATTGTTTCAACATCACAGACACAACAATTTGGCTCGGCCAGTTAGCCCTGCCACATTGTCTTTTCGAATGCTATTTAAACAGTTTGCATCTCTCATGTTCCAAACTGCATAATCATTATATATTGTGTGGCCCCATACATATTCCTTTATCGCTTGTGTGTGTATGTGTGTATGTGTGTGTGTTGTGTTTGTGTGTTTCATGTATAGAGAGAGAGAGAGTGTGTGTGGGTGGGTGGGTGGGTGGGTGGGTGTGTGGGGGGGGGGGTGTGTGTGTGCGTGCGTGCGTGCGTGCGTGCGTGCGTGCGTGCGTGCGTGCGTGCGTGTGTGTGTGTGTGTGAAGAATATCAAGAAAACAGTAACAAAGGTGATATCAAAGAAAAGGGTGACACCAAAATGTGAAATGGAAATAAAAGGGAAAGTTCTCAACCAAGTTGGTGATTTTAACTACGTAGCGGCATGTATCCCTGGTCTAGTGGTTACACGACGTGACGTGCGCGAGAATCGGTAACGGTTCTCTCCGCGTCGGTAACTTAGGGGTATATGAGCCGGTCGCTCAGAAAGCAATGGCAAACTACTGAGCGTAATTTTGCCAAGAAATCAACAATCAGCTGAAAGATGCTGATGTTGACAGCGATGTCCAGTAAAGGATATGCAAACAGAAAAGAAAAAAAAATACAAAAGCGGCATTTATAGCATCAGATAGAAGATGCAAAACAGAGATTAAGAGCAGAATAGGACAATCAAAAGCTGCATTCCAGAAAATGAAGAGTATCTTATGCAGTAAGTCACTATCATTGAATGTAAGAGAGTGCTAATATTCTATATAGACCTTGGTTTGCTGTATGGCAGTGAATTTTTGAACATAAATGAACAAATTAGTAAGAACTTGGAACAAACAGAAATGTGGTTGCAGGGACGAATGTTGCGAATTCCTTGGACTGCCAGAGTAACTAACAACGATTGCCTGAAAGCGGCTAATGAAACTAGAACATTATATACAACAGTAAGGAAGAGACAAATAGCTTTCTTTGGTCATGTGATTGATGAGAAAAGAGGCATTGGAGAATATCGTGACAACTGGAAAGATCGAGGGGAAACGTGGCAGAGGTAGACCAAGAGAAATGATTCTGGATGGATTGAGACTGTGAAATGGAGGAATACCATCAGCAGAGTTGATCCAAAACAGCAAAGACCGAGATATGTGGAGAGTCAAGAACGCCTACGCCAGCCGGCTGGGCACTTGATTATATATATATATATATATATATATATATATATATATATATATATATATATATATATATATATTTCAGTCAACACCAGCATTTTTCAGCTGCTATTGATGTAATAGGCAAGATTACGCTCAGTAGTTTGCCATTGCTTTCTGAGCGACCGGATCACATACCCCGTAAGTTACCGAAGCGGAGAGAACCGCTACCGATTCTCGCGCAACGTCACGTTACCTTCGAGAGTATACGAGATTACGGAGGAAGTCGTGTAACCTTTAGACCAGGGAGCCTGGAGCTATATATATATATATATATATATATATATATATATATATATATATATATATATATATATATAGTCAGTTCTTAGTCATTAGTCATATATGACTCAGCTACCGTATGACAGTAGACTACTACCTGCTTTCGTTAGCGCTGATGTAGGGCGGCGCTTACTAAAACGGACATGCCACATTGTACCAACGGCTTCGGGCGGAGGAGAGCAATTGGGAGAGTATAAGTCTACCTTAGTGCGAGGAAATGCAACCTAAAGACTAAATGTCTTGGCAGGACAGACCAGGACCTAAGCCTTGGTTGGCAACTGGTGTAGGATGGAAGCTCCGACAGTCGGACAGGTACAGAGCATTGCTTTGCTGATCCGGCAGCTTCTGCAGCTTGTCTTGTCCCAGACGTATTGGTGTCACCTTTCCTCTGGAGTACACTAGACAGGTCGAGAGAGGGATCATGCTGCATGGGCAACACATGGTCTCTAATTTCAGCCCAGGCTTTGTGTTATGGAGAGGTATAACTCCATTTTACAAACTGTATTACAAACTATATATATCTTGTTTTTGTATGTGCATATGTGTGTATGGGTGTCTTGGTTATTATCTCAAGTTCGCGGAGGCGGCATATGGTCTCTTTACAAGACAATGGCTGCCGGCACTGAACAGTATGTCAGTGCCAGTAAGGAAAATAATGGTAGACTATCTTCCTGTCACAACACACAAGTCCACGAAGGAATAGGGCCCAGTCTTTTCCTCCCTTAGCGAAAGACGAGAGTTGGCATCAAACCCTGGTCCGACAGTTCATTTGGCATTGCCATGTCAACGTCCTAGTCGTTACACCAAGACGACCGCAAGAAACACCTAGTTAGTGAATCATGCTTGGACACCAGACGTTCGCTATGGGAGGACATAACTTCAACATTATCAGATAGGGAGATGTCACAGTATTGATTGCAGACTAGGAACAACTGATGCAACATTTATCTGGTGCGGTTATTGGTTACAGTGAGCAATTAGGGTTAGAGTTAAATTGTGAGAATACAGAAATTATGACCATCTCCAAGAAGAAGGAAATCTTCTTCTTCTTCTTCTTCAGCATTCCGAGCCATTGAGGTTCTTTGCTGCAAATACAATCTGTCTCCATTCGTCTCTCTGGTGGACCTTCTCTTGCCAGTCGTTGATTCCAAGTGCTTGTAGGTCTGTATGTATATTATCTCTCCACCGCCTTCTTGGTCTACCTCGGGGTCTACGGTCATTTATTTCCTGAGTGTAAGCGAGTTTTGTTTCCCTATTATCTTCCATTCTTTCTATATGCCCCAGCCATTGTAGTCTATTAGCCTTCATGATACCAGTGATTAGCGGGGACTTAAACAAATCATAAATGTCTTTGTTACTTCTTCTTTTCCACTCTCCACTTTGTGTATCCCTAATGGGTCCAAAGATGCGTCTTAAAATTTTGTTCTCAAAGGTTTGTAACAAGGCTTCGTCTCCTTTCGTTGTACTCCAGGTTTCAGAGCCATACAGCACAACTGGTCTGATCAGTGTTTTGTATATTGTGATTTTGGTGTTACGAGATAGCGCCTTTGATTTTAGTAGATGTTGTAGTGCATAGTATATCTTATTTCCAGAGTTGATTCTAGTTTGTATTTCTTCCCTTATGATGTTGGAGCAGTTGAAGATTGTACCCAGGTATTTGTATGTTTCCGTTCTTTTAATGGTCATATTATCTATTTGTATGTGGCCAGAGTTTTTAGCCATTCCGTCTCTTGAAATTACCATATATTCTGTCTTATCTTGGTTGATAACCAGCCCCATCTGTTGGGCTTTTTCCTTTAAGTGAGTCAATATTTCTAATGTCTTTTGTTCACTTTGCCCTATAATATCTATATCATCTGCATAACCAAGCAGCTTGGATGTTCCTCCAATATCACATTCCTCCTTTACCTTCCTTACAACTTTCTCTAGAGCCAGATTGAAGAGTAGCGGCGATAGTGCATCACCCTGTTTCAAGCCAGATGTTATTTGGAAGGGGTCTGATTTCCTGCCTTTATATGTTACTATATTATAAGTATCTTCCATGCATAGTTTGGTCATGTTAATTAACTTCCTTGGTATTCCAAATTCCTGCATAACATTCCATAGACTATTCCTATGGACACTATCATAAGCCTTTTTAAAATCCACAAAAATGTTATGGAGATCTCTTTTATATTCCCAATGTTTCTCGGCTATTTGTCGTAAGATAAATATCTGATCTATTGTTGATCTGTTTTGTCTAAAACCCGCCTGGTAGTCACCTAATATGTCTTCTGAATATGGTTTTAGTCTATTTAGTAATACTGCGGATAGTATCTTATAGCTTGTGGACAGTAGTGATATTCCTCTATAATTTCCACATTGGAAGAAGGAAATACCAAAATGTAATATCCAAATAAATGGGAATGAATGTGAATGTGTATATGTGTGTGTATGCATGTGTGTGTATGTGTGTGTATGTGTGTTTGTGTGTGTTTATGTGTGTTTGTGTGTGTGTGTGTGTGTGTGTGCGTGCGTGCGCGTGTGCGTGCGTGCGCGCGCGCTGTTACAACAATATAAATCTGCTATATGAAACAAAATATCACAGCCTGGGATTCTAAGATAAGAAGCAAACAAAAATTGTTTTTCAAATTTTCATTTTCTTTTCATTGTTCTCATATTTTCATCTTGTCATTCTTCCCATCCCGTTCTTATTCCTTGATGTAGTCACTGGAGGGTCTTCTCCGTGATTCCGTGTGTGTTTTGTGTTTGTATTTGTTTGCTGATAAAAGCTAGTTGCCGTAAGGTCCTGTAATTTTAGTCATAATGTTCTGTAAAGCTGCATTACTTGTGTTATTTTATATTGTTTACATTTCCGCAGCTTTACCACAGTTCGTATTAAGAAAAATAGCCGCTTCAGATATCTTGGAAATGTCTTAACATCTGATTTGATATGTCTTTGGGTACAATTATAGAAAGAATCCCAGTGGCAAAGGTAGCATTTTGCAACATGGAAACATGCTAATAAAAAAAATAACTGTCAATGGCATTTAAAATTGAGTATTGAAGTACTATGCTGCTGTGTGCATGCAATACATGGGAAATAGCGAAGACAATATGCTGAGTAGAAATTTGGTTTCTTTTGAGAATGCAAAAAATATAATGAAAATACCAAATCAAGTCGTCTTTGTTCTCAATGGTTGGTTGGATTTTGCTACTACAATTTTCAAAGCTTGGACATTGCCAGTCTCATGCCAACCCACCTTACATGGTTCCTACGACATGCATGGTGGCTTACAGTGTTGCTATTCTTTGTATCCCTTCTGGGCGATAGTAACACATCAGCGATGTGTTACAATGGAATACCACAATTCACCCAGAAAAGTGGGTGAGGGAGTGGGCAATTGGGCATCAGTTGCTAGACCAATATTTTATAGACCAATCAGGACGCCACAGGTCATGTTGTCAGTATCTCGCCGGCCGCCTTTACTTCCTTGTCATTTCCTGGGGCCTATTTTAGGCTGGTTCAACCGGGGGGGGGGGGGGGGGGGGCGGGGGAGACCAGTGTTGCAAATTTGAATCCGCCCCGATTAGAATCGAACCCATAGCCACCGGTTAGGTATGCGAGTGTCTAGCCACTATGCTACCGAGGCTCCCTTACTCCATGTACATATATAAATATATTCTGCTACAAAAAAAGAAAAAGGGACTGCTGTATGAACAGAAGAAAATCAGCAACATCAACGGCAAGTGGTTATCACAATACCTGTATCCTTTGGCAAACTCCTCAATGCTAATTCTGCCGTCATGATCTTTGTCCAGCTGGGAAAAGACATCGCTGAGGTCACTAACGGTCAAATCAGTACACATAGAAGCCAGTTCCTGCTGGTTGATGTATCCGGACCCATCCAGATCGCAATTCTCAAACATCTGACTCAGTTGCTGCTCTCTATCGGACGAGGTCATCGCCGTGAGGAAATACCCTGCGATATCACTTTCTAATAATTAGCATCAGGCGGGAAGTGCCACTTTAAAAATGTCGATTTGCTGCAAGGGAAAAACCCGCAAAAAAATATAAGTGCAAGGAAATTTAAAAGTGCTCAAGATTATAAAGTGGAAAGTGAAATACGAGTATAATAACAAGTGTGAGTTTATCAACAACTGTGCAAAGCAAGTCAAAACCATATTCACCTTGTGCAAAATATCAAAGCAAAGGGTTGCCTAGTTGATTTGTATGTGTATGCAGTGCTACACCACTTTCCGTTAATCCTAGATGTCATTACAGCTTTGCCACTTTCAGTTAATCCTGGTTGTCATTACAGCTGTGCTACTTTCCGTTAATCCTAGATATCATTACAGCTTTGCCACTTTCAGTTAATCCTGGTTGTCATTACAGCTGTGCTACTTTCCGTTAATATTAGTTGTCACAGCTACGCCACTTTCCGTTAATCCTGGTTTTCCTTACATCATTGCCACTTTCTGTTAATCCTCGTTGTCATTACGGCGTTGCCACTTTCCGTTAATCTTGGTTGTCATTACAGCTTTGTCAAATTCCGTTAATCCTGATTTGTCCTTGCATCCACTTCCCATTAATCCTGGTTGTCATTACAGCTGTGCTACTCTCCGTTAATATTAGTTGTCACAGCTACGCCACTTTCCGTTAATCCTGGTTATCCTTACATCATTGCCACTTTCTGTTAATCCTCGTTGTCATTACGGCGTTGTCACTTTTCGTTAATCTTGATTGTCATTACAGCTTTGTCAAATTCCGTTAATCCTGATTTGTCCTTACATCCACTTCCCATTAATCCTAGTTGTCATTACAGCTTTGCCACTTTTCATTAATCCTGGTTGTCATTACAGCTTTACCACTTTCAGTTAATCCTGGTAGTTGTAGCTTTGACACATTCCGCTTGTCCAGTTAGTCATGGGTCTTGGTACTGTTACAGCCTAGTGGCCACTGAGACAATAAGTATCAACCACAAGCAATGTATGGCATGCTGTGAGAAGGAAAAGTGAGCGTATATTAAACAAAATGCCCATGGGAAACAAAGGCTTAATGCTGCTGAAATAAAAGCAAGAAGGGGGACAATTTTAAAGAACTATTACATCCACAAACAACAAATCAGTGGCTTTTCGGTTGAATCCTTCCAATTCGGTCAGTGTAATTAAAGTTTTGTTAAATTTAATGATCTTACCTGCCAGTTATTGTAATGATAAAGCTTTCTTATATGTAACGTAGTCCGGTTAGCTATTGTATTGATAAAGCTTTGTTATATTTCACGATCTTTCCTGCTAGTTATTGTAATGATAAATGTTTGTTATATTTAACGTTGTCCGGCTAGTTATTGTAATGATAAATGTTTGTTATATTTAACGTTGTCCGGCTAGTTATTGTAATGATAAATGTTTGTTATATTTAACGTAGTCCGGCTAGTTATTGTAATGATAAATGTTTGTTATATTTAACGTTGTCCGGCTAGTTATTGTAATGATAAATGTTTGTTATATTTAACGTAGTTCGGCTAGTTATTGTAATGATAAATCTTTGTTATATTTAACGTTGTCCGGCTAGTTATTGTAATGATAAATCTTTGTTATATTTAACGTTGTCCGGCTAGTTATTGTAATGATAAATCTTTGTTATATTTAACGTTGTCCGGCTAGTTATTGTAATGATAAATGTTTGTTATATTTAACGTAGTCCGGCTAGTTATTGTAATGATAAATGTTTGTTATATTTAACGTTGTCCGGCTAGTTATTGTAATGATAAATGTTTGTTATATTTAACGTAGTTCGGCTAGTTATTGTAATGATAAATCTTTGTTATATTTAACGTTGTCCGGCTAGTTATTGTAATGATAAATCTTTGTTATATTTAACGTTGTCCGGCTAGTTATTGTAATGATAAATCTTTGTTATATTTAACGTTGTCCGGCTAGTTATTGTAATGATAAATGTTTGTTATATTTAACGTTGTCCGGCTAGTTATTGTAATGATAAATGTTTGTTATATTTAACGTTGTCCGGCTAGTTATTGTAATGATAAATGTTTGTTATATTTAACGTTGTCCGGCTAGTTATTGTAATGATAAATGTTTGTTATATTTAACGTAGTTCGGCTAGTTATTGTAATGATAAATCTTTGTTATATTTAACGTTGTCCGGCTAGTTATTGTAATGATAAATGTTTGTTTTATTTAACGTAGTTCGGCTAGTTATTGTAATGATAAATCTTTGTTATATTTAACGTTGTCCGGCTAGTTATTGTAATGATAAATGTTTGTTATATTTAACGTTGTCCGGCTAGTTATTGTAATGATAAATCTTTGTTATATTTAACGTTGTCCGGCTAGTTATTGTAATGATAAAATTTTGTTTAGTTCACGATATTTCCTGTTAGTTCAATGGTTCTCAACAGGGGAGGGGGGAGATGGCAGAGAATTAAGATTATTTCAAGATCGCGTTAATCCAAGAACCGATTACTTGATATTGTTTTTCCCCTCCGTATTTTACAGTTCCGTACTTCTCGCCCTTCTGAAATTCATTTCATATCATAAGTAGACCCGCAAATCACGTTTTATGTAGACGTCTAGACTTGTTCTAGTATGTGTGATTAAATTTAGCTTCCATTTTTACGTATACTATGCAGGGGGGGAGGGGGGGAGAGATTTATAGGGATGAAATACGAAAGGGGAGGAATGGCGTTCTGAAAATATGGTGAAGGGGTGATGTGCCAAAAAAGGTTGAGAACCCTTGTATTCGTTATTTTAATAATAAAGCTTTAATAAATTTAACGTAGTCCAGCTAGTTATTGTAATGATAAAGCATTGTTATAGTTAACGAACTTTCCTGCTAGTTATTGTAATGATAAAGCCTTGCATATTTAACGATCTTTCCTGCTAGCTATTGTCATGATAACGCTTTATTACATGTAACGTAGTCCGGCTAGTTATTATAATGATAAAGCTTTGTACATTTAACACTTGTCCTACTAGTCATTTCAGATTTTCGTTGTAGCAATTGCAGTGTTGCAGATTTTCTGCAGTATACCCTCAGCCCGTAGCTATTCCAAAGTTTCCTTTAAAATCATCATTGTAATAGAAACTGTAGCCTTCGACAATAAATAAATATCAAGCAAAAGTAATATATGGCATGCTGTGAAAAGGAAAAGTGGGTTACAAACTTCAACAAATCAAATCCATGTATATGCAAAATGAAGTGTGTTCCAAGAATATATTTTTAACAATACACTTATTATTGCAGCGAGTTTATAATAAATTATCAAGCGCATTTAATTCGTGTACCGCCTGTGCATACACGACACAATGGGGGCGGGGGGGGGGGGGGGGGCTATGATCAGTTTTATGATAGTTTCTATTTACTACTTAAAGCAAAAATGTACGGTAAAATATGACGTTTTAGGTTCATTACGATGGAAAGTCGGTCAAATTCACCCTCATATGCGGAAGCTAAGAATAGTAGTTGACAGTTTCTAAAGGTGTCAGTTGTTGGTAGCATCATCCACCATTTTGATTGGCATAACACAAGGATGTATTACATAAGATGTTCTTCTTTTCATAAAGAGCATGTTTTTGCTTGTACTATTCAGTTATTTATCCATGTGATGCATCCTCTATCAAATTTTATCTGTGTGTCTAGATATTTGTATTTCTACACTGACCTCTAATTAACACCACTTACTTTAACTGTACAAATGATGTGCACAAAGACATGTCACTTGTTTATGGCTGGCAGCTTATGGCAAAAGAGGGTACAAAACCTGGTCGATAAACTCTATCACTGACGTCCAAGTCTTATAGATGGAGAACGACCTGGCTGTCCCCTTACTTTCCAGTGGTGAGACTCCGTGGCGATGTGGTCAAGCCGTCCGCTTCGCGCTCCAAAGGTTGTGGGTTCAATTCCAGGCTGCGTCTTTCGGTTCACGGGTGCATTTTCTCGGAGACTCCTGGGGGTCGTCGTTGGAGCTATGGAGCTCATGTTTTGTGCGGCGCTTCCGGCAGGCAGCCCAGCAGAAAGAAACCGAGTCATATGGGATAAAACCTGGTGCAATGAAGTCGATCCGCTCGACTTGTAAGACGTTTTCAGATTTTCAGTGGTTTGCCATTGCTTCTAAGTGGCCAAATCCCATATAATTGTACGAGAGGACAACGTTCTATTATGCATGTTTCTTATTTTTTTTTTATGTTGTTCATTGGTAATTGGGTGAAACCTATAGAAATTCATTGGCGAATCAAGGTCCAGTATGGAGATGTATTCCAGTCAGTCCAGCAAGTGTATGAGTGAAGTAGGAAGTTTCAAAACGACGTGACTTCTGTGACAGACTGTTCACGGCCGGGTCAGGCACACCGAGTAGCGACTAAGAGATTTTTTTCTCTACAGAAATCCAAGCACTTTATCGACACTAGGGGACTTGCATTGAAAGCAGTGGTTACTACATCGCAAAATGATACATGTGTTCTTTACTTTTTCAGAATATATTCACACACACAAAAACAAACAAAAATTAAGGTTTTCACTTGCCACTCACTCGTAAAAATTTAAAGATTTTGCTTCCAAAATGTCAGTTCGAACCCGATATGTCTTGATAGTGAAACTACGTTTCCTGCTGGTCATTGCAGTAATACAGCTTTGCTACATTTAATGCTTTTCCTGCTGGCCATCCGCCGGGATGCGAATGGTGGAGGGGGCAATTTAAGTTAATAGGCTGGTACTGACAGACAGTGTAATACCAGGTACAAGACAGTCTCAGGTTGTGCCTACCCCTTACTGCCTGACCGTTCATCTGTTGAGAGAGCGTACTTCTGGAGTGTGTCCCGCCAACTAACTCAGGACATAGAATCTATTTAGAGGTCAGCATAGCAGAATGGATAAGACAGCTCGTTCTTAAACATCCGGTGTGCTGAAGCCAAGGTAACTTGTTTGCTGGTGTCGGGCCAGTGGTTCTTGATACTGTTAAATCTCTGCACTTATATGGCCTGTCTACTTCCGACTTCTTGTGAACAGTGTCCAGTGTTTAAATAATGAGTGATAGAACCACAAGAGATTGTGAATTACAGATTATGAATTCAAGATATTCATAGTATGCGACATCTTCAATGTCTTCTCTGTTGGTTGTGATCTTAGCTTGGTGTGTAGCTTTGTCCATGCACAGTTATTGTGTTTTGCTTTAGGTTCACACAGAATTGTGTTAATCTTGACTATTAACACGCCACAAATCACCAATGCCGTGTTACACCTCATACTCTTTGCCATGGCTTGCAGTTTCTTCCATCAGACACTACACGTCTCTGCCATGGCTTGCAGTTTCTTCCATCAGACATTACACGTCTCTGCCATGGCTTGCAGTTTCTTCCATCAGACATTACACGTCTCTGCCATGGCTTGCAGTTTCTTCCATCAGACACTACACGTCTCTGCCATGGCTTGCAGTTTCTTCCATCAGACATTACACGTCTCTGCCATGGCTTGCAGTTTCTTCCATCAGACATTACACGTCTCTGCCATGGCTTGCAGTTTCTTCCATCAGACACTACACGTCTCTGCCATGGCTTGCAGTTTCTTCCATCAGACACTACACGTCTCTGCCATGGCTTGCAGTTTCTTCCATCAGACATTACACGTCTCTGCCATGGTTTGCAGTTTCTTCCATCAGACACGACACGTATTTGCCATGGCTTGCAGTTTCTTCCATCAGACGTTACACGTCTTTGCCATCAGCCGCCTGGCGTAGTGGCTAGTGTGTCCGCCTGCCAACATGGTGATAAGTGTACGTGCGTTTGATATATGTGTACACAATACTGATACTATTATCAGTGTTTAGGAAGAGGGCCCATCTTTTCTTTGAAACACTAAACTCCCCGCAGACACACAGCCATGTTATGCTCCATTCATCTCCAGATACACACACACACACACACACACACACACAATCACACACACGCACACACAATCGCACGCACAACAACACACAACATATATTTACACATCGATATTCAAGTTTAAAGTTATTACATTTTAAACTTTATACTGTTAATAAATATGAAACAATTTAAGCTGAGCATCCTTGAACATTATTTTGTACAGTTATTCTGTCTCGTGTCGACACTATAGCCTTCCCTCTGAGCGAGGGCAGTGCATCTGAGAGCGGGACTGTTCGTTCATTGGGGCAATCGCCCCACTGTAGGAGTCAACAAGTCAGGCAAATGTCGGCCAAAGTAAAAGCTCCAGGTTTGCAACAACCAAACTCCAGCAGAGACCAAGAAATGGGTGGAGGAACCCAGAGGAAGAGCCGGCTTCCCTGAGCACTGTGCCATGAACGGGTTACGAGGGAGGAATATGCCAACGACGATAATCGTAGGCGGCAGAAGTTGTGGCCAGGGAAGAAGCTGGATTGCCTCGGCCAAAGGTGCTAGGTTGCGTGTGAGGACACAAAGCACCGGGTGCACAAGGCTCTCCTCCCCGAGGAAGGGGTGGCTTAGGAGTAGACATTCTCACAGGGCATCACAACGCAAGGACAACGAAACTGACCGAGCGTCTCGCACGGCAGGGGAAAAAACGCCCGGTGTCATGACCCGGGTGAGCCATCCCCCAGGGGATGTCAAGAGGTTAAAGGGCCGAAAAATCCGGGGAAGAGGAACATTTCTGACGATCAGAAGACCCTGTCGTGCTTGCTCTGCGGCAGAGTTTTTATCATTGTCCAATAAAAATTGAAAGAAGTAAAACAAAAAGAAAACTGTTTACGTTCTTAATTGCTTGCTTTTTTGAATGTGTGTAAATTCTCAGTGAAATGTGTATAGTAGTAAACATGTATTGCGTATTTAATGTACCTGTGTCTGTGTGTGTGCGTGCCTGTATGCGCGCGCGCGCGCGTGTGTGTGTGTTACTGTGGACATTTCACAACAAATACCTTGTTTCTGCTGATGCAGACACCATCAAGGGGTGACACCAAAATAAAACAAATTGCAAATTTGACAAAGCAGACATAGCTCTGTCTAGTCGGGTTTCATAACCGTTCATTGTTAAATACATGAGCAGACACAGGATGCCACCATGCAGAGCGTGTGGTGCTTAAATGAATAAGACTCAGAGCTCAGAGCTGCTCGGAGCCTCCGAGTCGGAGTAGAATCGTGGGTCATTTGCAAACGCGCCAATTAATGACGTGTGGAGTCACGTAGTTGCAGAAAATGACAGACGTTGTTTACAGGTTCGTTTTTTTTATGTAAATAATTATTTTTTCGAAATTTTATATTTTTATCAATATCTCTAAAATATAAATATTTTAAAGTAAATTAATTAGGACAGGGCATAAATTTTAAAGGAGAGAAACAGCGGCAGGCTTCCACTTAAAAAAGTTAGTATTACTATACTATAGTATACTAGTAGTTTACTACTACAATAAATTAATAATTACGGCATACACACGTTTTTCTATCTGTCTGAAAAATATATATTTTAATTTTTTAATTTAATTTTTTAATTAAAAAGATGGAAATAGAAAAATAAATAACGGTTGTGTAATTTTTCGAACCAACGAGTCACTGTTGAGCCTGCCGCACGCAGATCCCCCCAATAATTGATGCGGTTACTGACATTCGCCAGCAATTCGCAATATAAAATAATAAAATATATGTCATGAAATGACAGTCGTGCATTGGCGACAAAACTTCCTGATAAAAGTTAAGAAGAAGTGTTGCAACGAATATTGTTGACCGCCGGTTACATTTGTATATGAATCCATTAATTGTGCCTTGCAGCATTTGCCATCCGCAACGTATGCAGGTTGGTATGTTCAATACTCCATTAGCCAGTAAAAAAGTTACAATCCACTCAAACTTGTTACAATGAAATAAAAAAGTTGTAACTTCCATGGACAATAGTTTAAAAAATTTAATATTTTGTATGACAAGTTTTCTTTTTTAGACGGTTCTTTTTAGTGTACATAATCATTTTTTAAATTACATTTTAATTCTACGGTAAACAACGCAATTTAACCTAAATAACTATATTTATTAAATTATGAATAAATCATAAATGTTTGGATTATAATTATTTATACAGATTTTATATATTTATATTATATCTTTTTGTTTAGTTGTATATTTTTAAGTCCCTAATTTATTATAGATTTATTATTTTAGAATATTCCATCATGCCACATGGAGTGCACAAATCAAAGAGGCCTAGTGGATGCGAGCAGCGAAAAGCAAAGAAGAAAAGATGTGAATCACTAAAATCACTACCTGGATTCATGCTTCAATATGTCAAGAGACCAAGTGATGGACAAGGATCATCAAAAGACGTTCTTCCTCAATCTACAATTGATAAGGATTCCTCCCATGCTGACAGCATGCATTCTTCAAAAGAGCAACTAGAGCCAGAAATGGAAGAGAATCACGAGATTGATGCAGAAATACATAATGAAATAGCAGTGGATGAAGTTGAAACAAAAATGCATGCTGAAAATGATTCACGGCATGATACTGTAAATGTGATGAGTCAAGTGGATGAGAAAAATTGGAATATTTTATCTGATGCTTCTTTCTGGAATGCACCAGTACCAGATCATTTTCGAGTTGAAATTATCAAAAGAGAAAGTCGTTCTTTTCAGAACAAGGATGGACCTTTCAGTACTGTGACAAGGCAAGGTGCAAAGACTAAAGGAGATGTGCGCCAGCTGTCAAAAGAATGGTTCTACAAGACGATGCCAAATGGTGAGAAAATACTGTGGTCATGGATGGTTTACTCGCTCGTCAGTGAGAAATTATACTGCTTTTGCTGCAGACTCTTTGCTGTTAATGTAACAGAACAAACATCAAAATTTGTCGCTGGGTTTCAGCAGTGGTGGAAGCTGAGCCCAAAATTACATCATCATGAGATATCGGATGACCATCTAGGTTGTCTTGAAAAATGGAAAACATTGGCAGCAGGCCTTAAGCTGCACAAAACAATTGATGCCGACAGTGTTGCTGTAATGGATAGAGATAAAAAAAATGGAGGGATATTTTGTACAGGTTGCTTGATATCACATTGTTTCTTGCTAAGCAAAATCTGGCATTTCGTGGCCATAACGAAGATGCATCTACGTTGAATAAAGGAAACTTTCTTGAGATGGTTGAGATGCTTTCTAAATATGACCCTGTGTTGAAAGAGCACCTAATGAGATTAAAGCGAACTACATCTGTAACAGTAAAAGCATCCGTATCTTATCTTTCACCAGAAACTCAGAATGAATTTATAACTGTTCTGGCAAATCATGTGAAGGAAATTCTTTTAAATGATATAAAGGCTGCAAGGTATTTTGGAATTATGTTCGACAGCACACCTGACATATCACACACTGACCAGATGTCTGAGGTGATCAGATATGTGAAAATCCACAATGGGGAAGTTGAAGTGAGAGAAGTGTTTCTATGATTTTTCCCTTTAAAGGGGAAAAAAGCTGATGACCTCAGTTCAGACATTTAAAAAAATCTAGAAAGTGATGGACTTGACATAATGATGTGCAGAGCTCAAGGTTATGATAATGCTGCCACAATGTCTGGAATTCATGGAGGTGTTCAAGCCATTCTGAAAAGAAAGAATAAGAAAGCTATTTTTAACGAATGCGTGGACCATTCGCTTAACTTGTGTGGTCAACACTCTTTTGCTGAAAATGCTTTATGTGTAACATTGTTTGGAACTCTTGAGAGAATGTATTCCTTCTTTGCTGCTTCCACCCATCGATGGGATGTTTTAATTGAACACACTGCAATGTCGATTAAAAGACTATCAACAACACGCTGGAGTGCACATCATGCTGCTGTTAAACCGGTGAAAGATAAGTTTGATGAATGTGTGGCGGCGATTGAAGCTCTATGTGATCCTCGTGAAAATGTGGAAACAAGAGGTGCAGCACAAGGTCTTTTACCTGCTGTCTGTGATTTCACGTTTCTGTGCTACCTTTACTTTTGGGCTGCTGTACTTGAGGAAGTTAATTTGACACAGCAGTATTTGCAGACTAAACGCTTAACTCTTGACAAAGTAGTGACCAAGTTAGAGGCATTAAGACTTTTTTCTGCAGGAGAAGCGCAGTCACTTAGTGGAGCATGCAACTGAACAGGCACTTTTAAAAGCAGACCAATTTGGAATAACAGTAGAGAGAAGATTAAGATTCAAGAAGAGAATGGCAGGGTACAACTCAGAGATGCTTCAGATGCTGGACTCACTATGCAAGAAGAAAACAATAGGGCGATGCTGGAGTGTATTGATCGTTTTCATTCTGAACTCCAGACCAGATCAACAGCGATCAAGGAAGTAGCAAATATGTTTGAGGCTGTTCAAGCCAAGAGTCTTCTATCAGCAACTGAAGAAGAGTTGCTGGTGTCAGTTCCAAAATTGACCACTTTCTATGATGAGCTATCCGAAGTAGAGCTTTTAAAAGAAATACCAAGGCTGAGAAGACACCTGAAGGCAGCAGATATTGATATCCACATAGCCAAAGACTGGTCAATATTTGATATTTTAAAATTCATAATTGACTGGGATTTCCTTGAATCTCTCCCAATACTCTCACTAAGCCTACAACTATTTCTTACGATCTGTGTGTCTGTGGCTTCATGTGAGAGGAACATTTCAAAACTGAAACTTATAAAGAACTATTTGCGATCAACCATGGGACAGTCAAGACTTTCTGATCTGGCTATATTATCAATTGAAAGTGATATGGTGAAAGATATTGACTTTGATGATGTGATTGACAGGTTTGCAGCTGTGAAGACCAGGATGGGAAACTTTTAATTTTAAATAACAGAAATTTTAATGTTAAATAACAAAAATTTAACTTTGTCCGAGTTTGTCGAAGTTCTTTATTTATGTTTTACCTGAAGTATTGAAGTTATATTGTTCAATTTGTTTTCTTTCTTATGTCCTTATTAACTTTTTGACTTATTTTACAAACATTACTATATGCGATTATATATGGTACAGGAACACTCGGAAGAAGACCATGGTGAAAGTCTAGAGGGGTGACACCAAGAGTTTACCGCACTGGGTGACACCAACCCCAGTGACGCCACTGCTTTTGCTTGTGCCTTTTGTGGTGCATATGTTTCTATGCGTTGTTTAAATGTGTGTGTGTGTGTGTGTGTGTGTGCGTGCGTGCGTGCGTGCGTATGTGGGGGGGGGGGGGGGGGGGGCGCCCGTGTATGGTTGTGACTGCTGGACTTGTATAGCGTATGCGCTAATGTATTCCTTAATTGTTTGTCCGCATTCTTGACAAGGTCATATGTTAAGATCTCTGTTTCTTTTTCTGCAGTGTAAGTAGTCTGTGTGTTATTTCTCTGGCTTTCGGTATGATATATGAATTGTGGAGTTTAGTGAAAGTACAGTGATGAGCGCCTGACCGACTGGCTATAACCCCAAGCTTACTTGTGTGGTTCAAAGGGATTTATGACACATCCTATATGATTGATCATGAGTGCAATGGTTTGTGTGGATCTCTTGTGGTTCTACCCCTCAATGTTCTTTTTTTCTTATTCTATTTTGTATGTTGTGAGTTTTGTTGCCGAAGATGAAACGTCTGATGTGTTTGTTGCTATCTTTAATTGCCTGTCGTGGAGAATCTAGCACTATGACGAATACCGTTTTGGAAATGATGGATGTGTAAACTGTGAGGTCCTGCCATTTATTGTGGTTATTTTGTCTGTGTATATGTGCAAGCATACTGAGGGTAGTATTTACTATCCTATGCGTGGATAAGTAAGGTGTCTCATTCCTTTCGCTAGTCTGCGAAAAACAAGGCGAAATACCCATTTCTTCCATGTATTGTGAAACTACAAGAGCAGGTGTTGGCTGCAGCAAGAGAGCAGCCGGTAGATATTTGTTGATTTCACAACGGTAGACAGTTTGTATCTTTATAGAGACCACGGTTACGGACATCGACCTGTATAGTCACTGTCAAACAGAAAGGAACGACAGACTAAAATGTGCCTAGAAAAGCATATCTGAACACAACAGTTCGTTCAACATGAACGACAACAAAGAGAGTTCAAGATCTGCTTTGCCAGATAAGTCTACGATATACTGACTGGTTTTAATCTCGGTAGATATAATAGCAACAAAACGTCAAAACAAAGGACGTAGACTGAATAACAGAAAGACAGAAGTAATGATAATTACGACTAAAACATGTCTTGCCAAATGCACCATCAAAGTAAATAGAACCAGTCTTTAAGAAATTGATGTATTTAGGTATTTGGGTAATTTAATAATAGCAGGTGGAAACTGTTAAATAGCTCTAGGAAAGGCAAGAATTTACAAGAGGAAGAATATTCTCTGCAGTATACATGGTCTCCGTGACGATGGCGTTGTGGACGCGATTCGTTATGCCGCTTACCCGCGTTCGAAACACAGCGGTGACCGATTTGGCAGCAGACCGTGTCTCTCTGATGTTAACGTTTTGGTATGGCAGCCGGTGGTTCAGAAAGCAATGGCAAACTACTGAACGTAAAACTTGCCGAGACATCAACAACGGCAGTAAACTGCTGGTGTTGACTGCAAAGTCCTGTAAAGGATATGCAGCTTTTCACTCACAAAATATACTTTCTCAATCAATATGAGAAAAAGAGCTTATAAGAGCTGTGTTGAGCCAATCATGATGTATGGAAGCGAATCATTGACAATTGGCAGATTATGGAGGATTTAATTATATGAAAGCGACAGAGACGTGGTTTTAAAGACGAAAGGCAAGAACAGCTTGAACAGATAACAAGAGTAATGAAGATATCTTACAAGAAGTTAACTCACAAAAAGAACTGGTTACTAGTATCAGAATAAGACAGTCCACTTTCTTTGGGCATGTTATAAGAAGTGTACCGATGGAGCACGTCACGGTAACGGGAAAGTTGTGACAACTGGAAAGTTGTGACAATGGGAAAGTTGTGACAACGCGAAAGTTGTGACAACGAAAAAGTTGTGACAACGGGAAACGAGTAAAGGAGAGGACGCAAAGTTAGGCGAGCGAGAAAATGCTGGACAGTTTGACATTATGGTATGGATAATCATCGGTATCATAAATTGTTTTCAGTTCACGATGCACAATGTTGTGATCAGACATGATCGCCAATCTCAGAGTAGCTGCAGGCACAGATCACCCGTTGCATGAGGCGCTGGACGTAGTTAAGGGTTAGAGACTGATAAGAGGGAAATCATGGATGGCTCAGGCGGAGGATACGATCAGACAGGTGTGCCCCTTGGAGAACATCAGGCGAGAAGAGGAGTGGGTCAGAGTGCCAGCGGAGCAGTCAGACTTGTGCAGATTTATATTCACATTGAGCCGGGAGTGCAGGGACTGGCCAGCCACGGAAGTGGAAATCAAGCAACTAATTCAGGATAATTCTCGCCCGGGTGATGTGATTATCTACACGGATGGGTTGGTGTTGAGAGGTAGGAGAAGTGACTGGGGGTTCTTAGCAAAAGCTAATGGTCGACGTTTGGTGCAGGAGAGCCTGGCGTATGATGACACAACATCTAGCTTAAGAATGGAGGTGGAGGCGGTCAGTGCAGCTATCCGCTGGATAGAGAACACGACACATACACACATTGTGATTGTTACTGACTCAGAAAGCATGCTGAGGAGGGTGAGAACAGGCAGGCTTCGTGGAGAGTGGCTTGCTTCGCTTCGGAGGTCACGGTTAGCAAGCATCACCTGGATCTTTTCCCCAGGGCATGCTGGTGTGCTGGGGAATGAACAGGCGGACAGATTGGCTGGCTCGGCAAAACTTGGTGGAGTATTGATGCATGACAAGACAGACGTTGTTGCGGCCTTGTGGGAGCACGTGTACACCTCGGAGGAGCAAATGGATCACCTTAGTCTGGTAAGAATGAGGCAGCGAGGTGTGACGAGGGGATCTGGCCGACGATCGACGCTCAGAGGAAAGGCGAGACGGACTTATAATCAGATTGCTACTGGAACTATTAGTGTTGGAACTCTTCGCTGGCTGCTGAGGATGGGGACGGAGCGCTTATGGGAATGTCCCGAATGCTATAATGTCGGTTCCTAAATGTTGCCAATATATGTTGTTTCCAATATATGGTTTTGTTTTTGTTTTTAACAATTGTAAGGTCTGCCCCATCAGTATGAAGATGTGCAAGCGTCATTATGTCGACGTGTCTTACTCTACCGAAGGCATTTGTGTAGTTAGTGAAGCAGAGATGTATCTCCCCTTAGATCTACATTCGATAGAATAGATAGAAAGAAGCTGTGGGAAATACTTAAACAATATGTAGTGAGCACACATCTAACAAACCTATGTAGAAGCTTATACAGCAACAATGAATGCATAGTGAGAGCAACTGGAGGACACTCAGAACCCTTCACCATAAGATCTGGAGTACGACAAGGTTGTGTCCTGTTCCCTCTCTTGTTCATAACATATATAGACAACATATGTAAAGAAACCAGCCAAGCAGATACAGCAAGAATACCTGACGAGATACATGACGAGAACACAGAAGAAGAACCATCTGCAAATATAACCATTAGAGAACTCCTGTTTGCGGACGACCAAGCATATATAGCAATATCAGAAGCTGAATTACAAGATCACATGAATAGTCTAAACGAAATGTGTAGGGAACATAACATGAAAATTAGCGCAAGCAAAACAAAGGTAATGACTATAACTAACGAAGAACAAACAACAACAATTCACCTAAACGAACATCTCTTGAAACAAGTAAAGAGTTTCAAGTACCTAGGAAGTATAATATCATCAAATGGCAGATCAGAAGACGAGATCGAAAATATGTGCAATAAGCAAATCAACCCATTGGACAAATGGCACCAATACTAAAGAACAAACATGCATCAAAAACTACTACGAAAGCACTTCACAACGCAATCTTCCAAAACTCTATGCTACCAATGCCAAACCTGGACAATGACAGAAAAAGAGAAAAGAAAAATCACAACAACAGAAATGAGGTTCCTGAGAAGAATACTCAACGTATCAAGAAGAAATAAGATAAGAAATGAAGAAATCAGGACTAAAGTTTGGATTAAAGCAGCACTAGATTTTATTAGAAGGCAGCAAGTGAAATGGTTTGGCCATGCAAGTACGTTACCTGTCAACAGCATACCACAACAAGCAATGATGTACAGACCAGATGGAAATAGAAGAAGTGGCCGACCACGTAAACGTAGGACGGAGGGAATAGCAGTCCATGGGAATATCGATATATGAAGCCCATAATCGGGAACTCTCACGATGTTTATACTTCACCTCGACATCGCAAGGTACAAGAGTGTAACAGTAAGGGAGTACTGGGGTATTATTAGGATCTAGTGGGAAATAGATACAGCACGATTGAGCATCGAGAGTGAAAGTGTGAGAGATGCTCAATCGTGACGTATTGGGTTGGCAAGGGCAGTTAACATCAGGCCTTGGACCGGAGAAGAAGTTATATTGTCATCATGTGCAAATAAACTTTATATTAACAACTACAACACGTCTTGCGAGTTCCTACTCTGTTATAGGACTCGAAATGTTGCCTAGGACCGAGGATGCGAACCTGATATGCTCCGGTTGATAAAGAAAGAAAAAACAACGCGAAGTAATGCTGAATAACATCGCGGAGAAGATGTTCCATGCTCCAGTCCTATGAATAACCAGAAACACTTGTGGCACGTTGAAGAACAACTAGTGAACGTAATAAGGCGCACTCAGAAGAAAGCCAGTAAATTGTAAATTTCAGTTATCTGTGAATACAGAGGCCAAAAGCCCGCCCAGGGGTGGTCCTCTGTAGGTCTTTTTTAAAGACTTGAGATAACAAATAAATTAGACTCAAGAGGCTTGGTAGAGCCGTCGCTTTGCATAGTACAACTCAAGAGGCTTGGTATAGCCGGCGCTTTGCATTGTTCACCTCAAGAGGCTTGTCATACCCGCTGTTTTGCAAATTTTTACCTCAAGAGACCTACCATGGCCGGTGCCTGAACTTTGTCGTTTTCAATGGGCTTACCATAGCCGTTGCCTAGAATTGTCACTTCCAAAGGGCTTACCATAGCCTGAATTTTGCCAGTTTCAAGAGCTTGATCCAAGACGCCACCTGCGTTGGCGTTTGTTTCAACGGGCTACCAAAGCCGCTGCCATACATCGTTGTTTCGGGGAGCTGACCAAGACTGCTCTGTGATCGAGTTTGATCGATTTGAAACTTGCTGTTGGAAAGTGCTGCTCTTTGATCATTCAAAAAACTGAGACACCCACGCTTTAGACTTCACAGAACTTTGGATAAATGGGCAATCCAGAAACCCAGTCGTCTGATTGTTGAGTCAGGTGAGAAAGAATTTAATAAAACAATCGAGACAGTAAATAAATAAGGGTTGCCCAATGTTTTGTTGACGAGACCGACTATCTCGGGGCTCCACTGCAATCGAGAGCCGCTCGCTGTTGTCTGTCAGGCTGACTATCTCAAGACGTCGATGATGTACTCTCTCAGAAGGGACCCAACCAGGGGTTGAAGATTATCCAGGCATCCCAAGAGAAATAACTAACTGAAGAGACGAAGTTACCTGGGGGAAGAGACAGACTACCTGAACTCTGCTACCTGAACTCCGCGAATGATTTTCAGCTGACGCGGACTCCTGGTCTTTGAGTTTAATCCAACGGCGAGTCGAGGAAAGTACGTCGGGCTGGGATCAAGAAACAAAATCAGGGTAAAATTGTGTGGTTCCCAAACATGAAAACTAACTGTACTGTTTTACGAAACAAGTGAGTGTATTCCTTAAATTAGGGAATTGCAATTGTGTTTCTTGCTCTATTTAGGAATATTTCAGCATGGCGGAACAAGACTCCTGGCGTATTCTAACCGATAACGAACATAGGTAATTTTACGAACAATTGACTAATTGAACAATTCTCTTGTGTGAATCATATAGTTAATTTAGATGAGTACGACTGTGAAATTGATTTAGTGATGTATATAGAAATATTTTAGCATAACAGATTCATCACGACACAGTAGAAAATTATTTCTGCTGAACTCAAGACAAGTTTGTTTTTTCCAGGTACTAAGAAGCATATAGAAGAAAATATTGTTTTTAGGCTGAGATAGCATAAAGAGTAAAAATGCACCTGAACAGAGACTTAGGACGCGTGACTGCATGGTTAGGAGAGTTAAAAATGGCAGTCAGCGAGGTAGAATGTTTCGTACACTGGTTACAGAGTAAAACAACTAATGTAAGAGGTAATGAGATAAAAAGGAACAACAAGAATAGCCGAGGACAGCCACTAGTTAATGAAAATAGAGGGCAGTATAGAAGCATTTATGTAAATCCAAAGATGACTAGGGTTGGGAGCTGGTATAATGATCAGAGATACAGAAATGGGCATGAGAGAGACTGTTCTAGGAGTTGGCCATCCTATACTGTAAGCGCTAGAAAAAAACGTGACGAATGGTTTGAAAAAAGACAAAGACAATATCTAAACTCAGGTGTAAGAGACAGAGTTGAACCTGTAAATAAAATACAAACTAGTCCTAAAATGGTTGCGAATGTGACTAGTGGACAGGAAAAGAAGACGACGTTATTAGTAAAGAAAAGAAACCGAGAGACACAGACGCAAGCAGGTAATACGATAGAAAGTAGTACGCAGACTCAGGTACAACCAGTCAGCAGGATAACAAAGGGAAGTCAAACTGACTTAATAGAAACTCAGCCAAAACTAACTCATTTGACTAAGGGAGACAAAGTTGAAGGTAAGAAAGATAGACATACGAAAACCAAGGACGAAAGAAAGCCAATGAAGAAAAGTATTAAGGAAAGGAATAGTATGATTGTAAATAGAGGTAGTGCCATGTCAAGTTCTTCAGCTATAGACAGGAAACTAATTCCCAAATGGTGTAGGAATATTAGCTGTCAGAATTCAAGTTACGGAGAAGATATTCCTACAGCCGAATATTATAGTGATGCTGAAACAGATATTATTACTGATGATTCAGAGAATGAGAGAGCTGCACTACGAGCAGATCCTGAATCGAAGCGTGATGTTCCCTCATACGGTATAGTTACTGGTAGACAGACGGACAGAATTTTGGTTAGTGACTCTGTTGAACAAGATACTGGTTTGTATGACAAGAAAGTAGGGAAAGATAAAAGACGAATACCAAGAAAGAGAAAGAAAGTCAGACGTTCTAAAGACGACTATAGGAATAGAGTCGATGTGGCTGCGGTGAACTACTATAATGAATCTGATGAGGGAACTATTGTTAGTGTGTCGTCTGAAGACGAAGTGGGGAGGTACAAACGTTACGTAAGGTACACAGGAAACAGTGAGCAGACTGACGCAAATAAAGGAAATAGAAAGAACTCATTTAAGAAGAAGAATAGTGGTAGACAGTTAGCGGGAATTTACTCAACGACAGAAAGTGACTTAAGTAAAATAGAAGACCTTAGGACCTTAAGACCTGAGTACTTTAATAAGTTGACAACAGATAGTGAAGATGACATTATAAGTGAAAGACGGGTTAATGTATTGAGATGACATTGAAATAATAGCCACATTAGTAATAGATAAAGTGAGTGACCTGTAGTTCACAGAGCTTGCTTAAGGTATTTGTGATGTGCAGAAGTTAGTTTTGTAAAAGATAGAAAATTGTGAGGGGAGAGAATCAATAATATTACGGTCATTGTTGATTACTGGTTTTTTTGTGGGGAGAACAAATATTGTTCTAAATTAAAGAAGTTAGTCTGTAGTTAACAGATATACATACGTAGCAGTGAAGGGTTTTGTTTTCTCGGTCATTAAAATACTGGAATGATTTGTGTTACGTTAAGTCGTATGGGAGGCCAAGGTTGATGGGCCACTGTACGTAGTAATTTGAAGGGAGTTGTATTTTTTTGAAAACCTTCTCTTTAGCGAGAAGACAATTGTCTTATTGCCTCATGTATAATGTTTTTTTGCTTGATTTGGTCCCGTAAAATGATTGTTATTATTTTAGAATAGGGTTATTGTGTTCTTAGAATTGTGTGTATAAACTACTGGTCCGTAAAAGAGACCAGTAGTATTAGGTAACAATAGAATAGGATGTATGTTGTATCATCATCACCATCATCATCACCATCATCATCATACCTTTAGTTGAGTTGAGGGGAAACATAAATGATTGTTATAAAAATTTTGGGGGGTTTGATGTCCTGTTGTGATTTTATTTCGCTGTTTTGTATGTTAAATAGTAGTTAATTAAGTTATGTTTAAATTACAGGGTTTTGTCTAGAATAAAGACAATACAGGGGGCTTTAATTAGGACCCTTCGTTCAGAAAAGAGTTAATAAAACTACGGAGAGCTAATAGAGAGACACATTCTCTTTGTGAAGAGTAAGTTCATGGGTATTTTGTGGCTGTGATAATCAGCATAATGAGGTTGATATGGGTATGAAGTGCTGGAAGCATAAGACGAGCTTACTACACAAGTAAAATGGTTATGGGAAACTTTAAAGTAAGCATTAGTTAGAAATATATGGGATTAGAAGCCACATGGGAGAAGAAAAGATTAATGAATATATTCAGTGGGGTAAAGCTGAGAAAAGTTTTAAACATAGTTTCCGGGGGGTCAGAAGAGCCATGATATACACGAGATTGCTGGGTTATAGAAGAATAAGAAAATTACCCCAGATGAAGAGTAAACATGAATTGGATCCATGTTTGATTAGACACTGTGGATAACAGTACAATAGTAAAGGGTAAAGTGTGTAAATGAGAAATGAACATAGAGGAGACATAGTGACATGGGGTGTTTGTGGGTCCGTAATAATGAGATAAAGTTGATTGCAAGCAGTCACAGACATGAGTGGTTATTTTTGCTGCTGTGGGTTACGGCATGAATTATGAATTGAGAGGTGGAAGATTTTAGAGAGGCATTGGGTTACATGGCCTGGGCAGGATGTAAATGTTTATCCCTTTGGGTGTATTAAGCTTCAGAGATAGAATAATAAGTGGGTTGCTAGAGTAGTGTATATAGTGGTCAGATTACAATGTTGTGTTTGATGGTTAACATTTAAGGGGAGATTTCAAGGTTACTAGGTTGCTGTTGATAACGGCATAAGTGGAGCATTTTAGTAGAGATGCCCATAAGAAATGGACATTAAGAGAGAACCTGAGGTATTGGAGAAGATTAGTTATACGAGGTGATGAGGTTATGTGAGGTGTTGTGTATAATGTTGGAGGAGGTCTTAAGGGATAATAGACCTTTTTAATTGAGTCTTCGGGATGTGTTTTGTGGTTAACATTACAATGTGAGGTTGAGGTAAGGTAGTGTCTGTAATAAATAGACACTTAGAAGTGAAGAATATTTTTAGATGATGGTTGGTATTTGATGCTGTAGATAGCAGCGTAAACTGTTACCATAATGAGTGGTACTGTGGGAGATATAATGGTTTAGACTTTATTACATAAAGTCTCAAATGACATAGGGGGGTAAAGGGGTGTGTGATTTAGGTGAGTGTTGTTTTTTTGAAAGAGTTCTATTTCTTCTTTTAAATACCGGTGGCCACCGATTCTTTGTCTTCCTATCGTGTGAAAGTAATTTCAGGTTAGTTGAAAGTGGGGGATTAGTAGATTAGTAGCGTTGGTGATAAAAATAAGGAGTTGGTGTTAGAGTTGAGTTTGAAATTTTAAGCAGATTGCTTATGAAGAGAAGAAGGAGTATTTGAGAAGACGTGTTATGATGTTATGATGTATTATATAAAGTTGAGATTGAATTGTTATTAAAGATATGTAAATATGTTATGGTTGGTTGAAGGGCCAGAAACGAAGAAGAAGGGGGTTGACTACATAGCAAGGGAAAAAGTTAAAGAAATTGAATATTCATTTAAGTTAGAGTTGGTTTGGGGAAGATTAGAGGAACTGTGAGAAGTAAGGAAAAGGAGGGAATAGAGTAAGAAGAGTAGGAGTAAAGAGTTTTCCTTTATAAGGAAAATTCTTTAACAAACATGGGGAGGTGTAACAGTAAGGGAGTACTGGGGTATTATTAGGATCTAGTGGGAAATAGATACAGCACGATTGAGCATCGAGAGTGAAAGGGTGAGAGATGCTCAATCGTGACGTATTGGGTTGGCAAGGGCAGTTAACATCAGGCCTTGGACCGGAGAAGAAGCTATATTGTCATCATGTGCAAATAAACTTTATATTAACAACTACAACACGTCTTGCGAGTTCCTACTCTGTTATAAGAGGAACATGATGAGATGAGATGAGATACATCTATTATACTTGCTAGCTGTAGGATATTGCGCCGGAAAGTAGTAATATCCTTGTTTTGTAGTCGTACACAAATGAAAACTGTGAACTTATTAGCTTACATACTTAGCACAAATGCCGCTTCCGAACATTCAACAGGCGATTGTTATTTCCGGTTACTGTACAGACTGCACTGACAGCTGTTATGAAATAATGAGTCTAAATCCTGGATACAAACTATCCATGCACGCCAATGCGTACGTATAGCAAGCAATGTACCATTCACTAACTGATAACAGACCTGTTGCAAGTCTGACTCATCACTCAACCCTATCGATTGTGGTGACAATACATCATTCTTATGTGTTCAGTGCACAAACGCCTTGCTAGTTTTCCTTGCTGTTGGAAAGTTGGGTTCAGCGTGTTGAATATTTTCTGCATGAATAATTGATGAGAGAGGGAAATGTGTTGGCCTAATGCCTAATGTCCCCGTGGCTATGTATTGCAATCTACCTCGAGGTGGAGGTTTAATTAACCTGAAATTATTAATAATATTGGAAGGACATTCGGTTGAGGACCGGCTTGTCATAGTTTGGTTGAGACCTTGCTTGTCATAGTCTGGTTGAGACCTTGCTTGTCATAGTTTGGTTGAGAACAGGCTTGTCATGGTTTGGTCGAGGACCGGCTTGTCATGGTTTGGTTGAGGACAGGCTTGTCATGGTTTGGTCGAGGACCGGCTTGTCATGATTTGGTTGAAGACCTGCTTGTCATAGTTTGGTTGAGAACCTGCTTGTCATGGTTTGGTTGAGAACCTTTTGTCATGGTTTGGTTGAGGGCCGGCTTTTCACGGTTTGGTTGAGGAGAGGCCTGTCATGATTTGGTTGAGAACCTGCTTGTTATGGTTTGGTTGAGGGCCGGCTTGTTATGGTTTGGTTGAGGACCGGCTTGTCATGGTTTGGTTGAGAACCTGCTTGTCATGGTTTGGTTTAGAACCTGCTTGTCATAGTTTGGTCAAGGGCCGGCTTGTCATGGGTTGGTTGAGGACAGGCTTGTCATGGTTTGGTTGAGAACCTGATTGTCATGGTTTGGTTGAGCGCCGGCTTTTCACGGTTTTGTTGAGAACCTGCTTGTCTTGGTTTGGTTGAGAACCTGCTTGTCATGGTTTGGGTGAGGGCCGGCTTGTCATGGATTGGTTGAGAACATGCTTGTCATGGTTTGGTTTAGGGACGGCTTTTCACGGTTTGGTTGAGAACCTGCTTGTCATGGTTGGGTTGAGGGCCGGCTTGACATGGTTTGGTTGAGGGCCGGCTTGTCATGGTTTGGTTGAGGACATGTTTTTCACGGTTTGGTTGAGGAGAGGCTTGTCATGGTTTGATTGAGAACCTGCTTGTCATGGTATGATTGAGGACCGGCTTGTCATGGTTTGGTTTAGGGCCGGCTTTTCACGGTCTGGTTGAGGAGAGGCTTGTCATGGTTTGGTTGAGAACCTGCTTGTCATGGTTTGGTTTAGGACCGGCTTGTCATGGTTTAGTTTAGAACTTGCTTATCATGGTTTGGTTGAGGACAGGCTTTTCACGGTTTGGTTGAGGAGAGGCTTGTCATGGTTTGGTTTAGAAACTGCTTGTCATGGTTTGGTTGAGAACCTGCTTGTCATGGTTTGGTTGAGAACTTGCTTGTCATGGTTTGGTTGAGAACTTGCTTGTCATGGTTTGGTTGAAGGCCGGCTTGTCATGGTTTGGTTGAGAACCTGCTTGTCATGGTTTGATTGAGGGCCTGCTTGTCATGGTTTGGTTGAGAACCTGCTTGTCATGCTTTGGTTGAGGGCCAGCTTTTCACGGTTTGGTTGAGGAGAGGCTTGTCATGGTTTGGTTGAGAACCTGCTTGTCATGGTTTGATTGAGGACCGGCTTGTCATGGTTTGGTTTAGAACCTGCTTATCATGGTTTGGTTGAGAACAGGCTTTTCACGGTTTGGTTGAGGACCGGCTTGTCATGGTTTTGTTGAGGGTCGGCTTTTCACGGTTTGGTTGAGGTCCTGCTTTTCACGGTTTGGTTGAGAACCTGCTTGTCATGGTTTGGTTGAGAACCTGCTTGTCATGGTTTGTTTGAGAACCTGCTTGTCATGGTTTGGTTGAGGGCCGGCTTGTCATTGTTTGGTTGAGTGCCGGCTTGTCATTGTGTTTTTTTTAGGGCCGGCTTGTCATGGTTTGGTTGAGGACCTGCTTGTCATGGTTTGGTTGAGGATCTGCTTGTCATGGTTTGGTTGAGGATCTGCTTGTCATGGTTTGGTTGAGGATCTGCTTGTCATGGTTTGGTTGAGGGCCGGCTTGTTATGGTATGGTTGAGGACCGGCTTGTCATCGTTTGGTTGAGGACCTGCTTGTCATGGTTTGTTTGAGGGCCGGCCTGTTATGGTTTGGTTGAGGACAGGCTTGTCATGGTTTGGTTGAGGGCCGGCTTGTCATGGTTTGGTTGAGGGCCGGCTTATTATGGATTGATTGAGGACCGGCTTGTCATGGTTTGGTTGAGGACCTGCTTGTCATGGTTTGGTTGAGGGCCCGCTTGTTATAGCTTGGTAGAGGACCGGCTTTTCATGGTTTGGTTGAGGGCCGGCTTTTCATGATTTGGTTGAGGGCCGGCTTGTCATGGTTTGGTTGAGGGCCGATTTGTCATGGTTTGGTTGAGGGCCGATTTGTCATGGTTTGGTTGAGGGCCGATTTGTCATGGTTTGGTTGAGGGCCGATTTGTCATGGTTTGGTTGAGGGCCGATTTATCATGGTTTGGTTGAGGGCCGATTTATCATGGTTTGGTTGAGGACCGATTTATCATGGTT
>JACEFZ010026752.1:115000-127500 GCA_014155875.1 Cepaea nemoralis
GAAAAGAGACATTGTAAATAACAAATAGGATAATTTTGAGAGAGAGAGAGAGAGAGAGAGAGGGAGAGAGAGAGAGAGAGAGAGAGAAACAGAGAGAGAGAGAGAGAGAGAGAGAGAGGGGGGGGGGGGCAGAATTAGGGATTTCAAACTGGAGGACTTAAGTAACAACATATATACGTGTTAGCCAGCTCTCAAAAACTAGAACATTCTAGATATGATGTCTAAGAACTGTCACGCGTGGAGGTTCTTGATGCCAGACTTACAAACCCTGATTTACCTGGATTCTACAAACTCCAACCACAACTGTAAAGTATTTTCTGGGAGAACTATTTATTCACAAAAGACAGTCATACATTATTATATGTGCCCTGCCAGACATTATCTCTGTTCCAAGCCATACACTATTTCATGTTCCCAGTCATACACTATTTCATGTTCCCAGTCATACACTATTTCATGTTCCCAGTCATACACTATTTCATGTTCCCAGTCATACAATATTTCATGTTCTCAGTGTAAAAGCTCCGCCGCGGAGCAAAGACTACAGGAGTATTCTGATCGTCAGAAACAGTTATCCCATCGCCGAATGATTCGGCCCTTTTACCTGTCTGACACTTTCAGCGGGTCATGACTCCCAGCCGTTTTTCTTCTGTTGTGCGTAGACACCTTCGAGATATTTATGATCGTACATTTCTCTTATCAGCATCGCTCAGTGTGTTTACCCAGAAGCCACCCCACACCCGGTGGCGAATGTAGGGCACCCAGTGCATCTACCAGCGTTGACACTGCACCGTGACTGACCGTGGGAAAACCAGCTTCTTCTCCAGGCAGTTGGCTCAGTCTTCACCTCCGCTTTGGTGGGTAGCTATGAACCTGTCAGTTGACGCTGCTGCCAAGTTGCTTTCTTCGTACTCCGTTCACAGTTTGGGGAACCTCCCTACTGCACGCTCGTCCACGGCGCTAATTCTATTAATGCTTGCCACACTCCCTTTCCCCCCTCCAAAATCCTCCCTGTCCCTCACTATCGCTGTGGGGTGAGGTACTATGAAGACGTACTATTCCACCACAAGCGGTATTCTCGGCGCTTAGCTGCAGAGGTTCGACTTCAGACGTCACTTCTTTGCGCGTGATCACAACATTGTGGTGTATCCACCCCTGTAGCGCCTCGACTTGGGTGCTCTGTTATTTCCTGGTGGGGTAGCTGCTGTTTCGGTCTCACTGTGAGGTTGCCATATTGGTCTTGTTGAGAGGCTTCGGTCTGAGAATGATTGTTCTTTCTTGAGACGTTGACTTACATTGCAGGCAATAATGAATCATTTACTGCTTCGACGGAGAGCATGCCACAATGTGTATGCAATGGAAATCTCCGAATTTCCACTTGCTTGCCATGGCCCTGCATGACCTCTGTCAGTTCCCGGTCCTTGGAGCTCCCGAGGATGATTGGCAGGCAGTCGGGGCAGTCGACTCCGCTGTTCGGCTTTAGTCCACCTCTTAGGAAATGTATATATCCGACCTTGACAACAGTCCTCATGTTTGTCTGGAGTCTCACTACTTCCACTACGGTTCGGTAAGAACCTTTTTATGACGTAATATGAGTTGGTCTTGCCCAAGGGCCACCCTGCACGCAAACAGTGCGTGTTCTGATGTCTTGGGTCCGTTTGGTGTGCATGGTACTACAGAGGAGGCATGTTGGGTCGTGGTTATACCTCATCTGACCAGATTAGCAGCTGATGGCAGGAGATCGCAGGTGATCTAACAAGGAAGCTTATTCTAAATGGTGGCAAGTGAAATATGTCGATCCACAAAAGGGACCCCTGAAGAGTTCCCTCCCATAACACCCACTGACCTTGCTGACGCTGCTGAACAGACTTCTGCATTCGCTTGTTGTCCTCTCCTTCACGAATTGTCTGAACCACTATGTCTCTGCGCTGCTTGGCCGAGGCCTTTGACCACGATCGTGTGTCTCTGTAGTAGCCAAAGCCTTGTCTGTTGTGCTGTGTGTGCCATCACTTAATTCAGCATGAGTGAATCTTGCGCCGACTCGGTTGCCTTCTCACTTCCTTCCCGTCCTGAGCGCTGGCTGGGGACTGAGGACTATTTCATCTTGTCACTTGCGCAGCATCATCGCGAGCAAGGATTTTCCGACTTTGTATTCCTCGACAGCGGAATTGAGCTGGAGCACGAGTTTTGATTTCTTTGAGTTCAGCGTTACATCCAATTCCCTTGGGGCATTGCCGAGTTTTATTTCTATCGCCTCTACCGTGCTTGTACACACGTCATAAATGAGTAGCGCCATAGTAGCCGTGGGATAATATGAACTGGAGGTAGCAGACCTTGAATTTTCTGATGAGTGTGCACTTATCGATGGCTCTCAGATCGTTTTCTGTTGTCTGGCATATGTGTTGTACTGCGTTCTTGTCCGTCAGCGAGGAATCGTACAATCGGCCTAGACACTTGACGGGTTCCTCCATTACAGTGGAGATCGCCTGTTTGACCAGCCTGAACGCCACCTTGTCCGTCACGATCGAAGACTTCTCTTCTCATTGGACTTGAAGCTCATCTTGCACCAACTGATCTAGCATCTTGAGCATGTGCATGATTATTATCTGGTGTCATAATTGTCGTGTCGTCCATGAATGCCTTGAGTGGCGACCCTCTAAATTCCTCATTAAGTCTCGGTCCTTGTGCATAGCCGAATTTAGAATTCAGAACGACCTGACAATTAGTATCGGCGAAATCGTACATTCCATTGCTTTACCTACATTAAGGTCGTGAAGACCGAGGCAGAAAAGCGGAGAGTGAACCTGGAGATATGGGGCACCGACCCAGAGACGTTAGCCAGATCCAACCATAGCGCGTGAAGGTTTGCCTTTTCCATCATCGCTCTGTGCATAGCTTCCCAGATCATGGTAGCATGTTCCATACATCCGGGGACTCCCAGTATACCCTCTATTTTGCCGACATACCTGTTCACCGTTAGGTATGTCGTGATTCTCTCGGTCATGACTGAGAAGAATATTTTGAGCTCAACGTTCAGAAGAGAGATTGGCCTGAACTGGGTCATATTTGGCGAGTTCTGTTCTTCGGGTATACAGATTCCGTTGGCCTTGTTCACTTCAGACTTGTGCGTTGATGCTTCCAAGCGGATCTCTCTATACGGCGAAGTCTTTTAAGGAAATTCGGTTATTGCTTATGTACTGGGTACGAGACACCGTTGGGGCCTGGTGTGGGATTACCTCTTGCTTTCTTCACAACAGTCGTGACCTCGTTTTACGTCGGGGTCTTGGCATTGAAACTTATAGTAGGTTCGTCTGGCGATATCAGCACCTCTACTTCTCAAAGTGGAACATCGTGCTAGGCATCTGAGTACGTGTGTCCAGATGCTTTTCCATCTCTTCTTCTCCGATACTGAGGCTGCCTCATCGTGGCTCTTCGAACAAGTTTCTCGCGAATTGGAATGGGTCGCGGATACATTTCTCACGTGGTCTCCACCTATTCTTGCAGAATCGTGTTGCTCGGTAGAGGTCACCGTGTCTGGCTAAGAGGTGCTGCACTGCTACACTTTGCGCAGGCCCTCTTTTTCACTTTCCTAGCAGCTCTCACCTTTTCTGCATCTCACTTAAGAGATTAGCTTCTGTCGCCTGCTCATGTGTGGATTACCCTCTTCCTCTCGCTGCCACCAAATTACACAGGCAGTGAAGGTATATGATTTCTTCAAACATCTCTATTTTTTGTTCTTTCATTTAGCGGTGCGTATTTCAGATTATTATCTAATGCGTAGGACAGGGTGTTATCTAGTTTTTCTCATACCTGCTATTCGCAAGCATGCGGGAATTTGATCTTCGCGCGTGGACTGTCAGAAAGGTGCTCAGTTGTACTAACAAAGTTATACACTATATTATGTTCGCAATCACACACTATTTCATGTTCGCAATCACACACTATTTCATGTTCACAGTCACACACTATATCATGCGCCAAGTCATGCACAATTTCATGTCCACAGTCACACACTATATCATGTCCACAGTCACACACTATATCATGTCCACAGTCACACACTATATCATGTTCACAGTCACACACTATTTCATGTTCACAGTCACACACTATATCATGTTCACAGTCACACACTATTTCATGTTCACAGTCACACACTATTTCATGTCCACAGTCACACACTATATCATGTCCACAGTCACACACTATATCATGTCCACAGTCACACACTATATCATGTTCACAGTCACACACTATTTCATGTTCACAGTCACACACTATATCATGTCCACAGTCACACACTATATCATGTCCACAGTCACACATTATATCATGTTCACAGTCACACACTATATCATGTTCACAGTCACACACTATTTCATGTTCACAGTCACACACTATTTCATGTTCACAGTCACACACTATATCATGTTCACAGTCACACACTATTTCATGTTCACAGTCACACACTATATCATTTTCACAGTCACACACTATTTCATGTTCACAGTCACACACTATTTCATGTTCACAGTCACACACTATTTCATGTTCACAGTCATACACTATTTCATGTTCACAGTCACACACTATATCATGTTCACAGTCACATACTATATCATGTTCACAGTCACACACTATTTCATGTTCACAGTCACACACTATATCATGTTCACAGTCACACACTATATCATGTCCACAGTCACACACTATTTCATGTTCACAGTCACACACTATTTCATGTTCACAGTCACACACTATTTCATGTTCACAGTCACACACTATATCATGTTCACAGTCACACACTATATTATGTTCACAGTCACACACTATATCATGTTCACAGTCACACACTATATTATGTTCACAGTCACACACTATATCATGTTCACAGTCGCACACTATATCATGTCCACAGTCACACACTATATCATGTTCACAGTCACACACTATATCATGTTCACAGTCACACACTATTTCATGTTCACAGTCACACACTATTTCATGTTCACAGTCACACACTTTATCATGTCCACAGTCACACACTGCCGGTCTCTCTGGCTGAGGGGTTACAACACTTTCTCCGTAATCCCGTTTGTCACGCAGAGTCTCGTAGCGGGAGCGAGCTGGGAGCGGTTCGTCCCCCGCTGGTGACTTGCGGGATACTGAGCCGGCCGCTCAGAAAGCAATTGCAAACTACTGAGCGTAATCTTGCCAAGAAATCAACAGACAGCTGAAAGATGCTGCTGTTGACAGCGATGTCCTGTAAAGGATATGCGAATAAAAAAAAATAGTCACACACTATATCATGTTCATAGTCACACACTATTTCATGTTCACAGTCACACACTATATCATGTCCACAGTCACACACTATATCATGCGCCAAGTCATACACAATTTCATGTTCACAGTCACACACTATATCATGTCCACAGTCACACACTATATCATGTTCACAGTCACACACTATTTCATGTTCACAGTCACACACTATATCATGTCCACAGTCGCACACTATATCATGTTCACAGTCACACACTATTTCATGTTCACAGTCACACATTATATCATGTTCACAGTCACACACTATTTCATGTTCACAGTCACACACTATATCATGTTCACAGTCACACACTATATCATGTCCACAGACACACACTATATCATGTCCACAGTCACACACTATATCATGTTCACAGTCGCACACTATTTCATGTTCACAGTCACACACTATATCATGTTCACAGTCACACACTATTTCATGTTCACAGTCACACACTATTTCATGTCCACAGTCACACACTATATCATGTCCACAGTCACACACTATATCATGTCCACAGTCACACACTATATCATGTTCACAGTCACACACTATTTCATGTTCACAGTCACACACTATATCATGTCCACAGTCACACACTATATCATGTCCACAGTCACACATTATATCATGTTCACAGTCACACACTATATCATGTTCACAGTCACACACTATTTCATGTTCACAGTCACACACTATTTCATGTTCACAGTCACACACTATATCATGTTCACAGTCACACACTATTTCATGTTCACACTCACACACTATATCATGTTCACAGTCACACACTATTTCATGTTCACAGTCACACACTATATCATTTTCACAGTCACACACTATTTCATGTTCACAGTCATACACTATTTCATGTTCACAGTCACACACTATATCATGTTCACAGTCACACACTATATCATGTTCACAGTCACACACTATATCATGTCCACAGTCACACACTATATCATGTTCACAGTCACACACTATTTCATGTTCACAGTCACACACTATTTCATGTTCACAGTCACACACTATTTCATGTTCACAGTCACACACTATTTCATGTTCACAGTCACACACTATATCATGTTCACAGTCACACACTATATTATGTTCACAGTCACACACTATTTCATGTTCACAGTCACACACTATATCATGTTTACAGTCACACACTATATCATGTTCACAGTCACACACTATTTCATGTTCACAGTCACACACTATATCATGTTCACAGTCACACACTATATCATGTCCACAGTCACACACTATATCATGTTCACAGTCACACACTATATAATGTTCACAGTCACACACTATTTCATGTTCACAGTCACACACTATTTCATGTTCACAGTCACACACTTTATCATGTCCACATTCACACACTGCCGGTCTCTCTGGCTGAGGGGTTACAACACTTTCTCCGTAATCCCGTTTGTCACGCAGAGTCTCGTAGCGGGAGCGAGCTGGGAGCGGTTCGTCCCCCGCTGGTGACTTGCGGGATACTGAGCCGGCCGCTCAGAAAGCAATGGCAAACTACTGAGCGTAATCTTCCCAAGAAATCAACAGACAGCTGAAAGATGCTGCTGTTGACAGCGATGTCCTGTAAAGGATATGCGAATAAAAAAAAATAGTCACACACTATATCATGTTCATAGTCACACACTATTTCATGTTCACAGTCACACACTATATCATGTCCACAGTCACACACTATATCATGCGCCAAGTCATACACAATTTCATGTTCACAGTCACACACTATATCATGTCCACAGTCACACACTATATCATGTTCACAGTCACACACTATTTCATGTTCACAGTCACACACTATATCATGTCCACAGTCGCACACTATATCATGTCCACAGTCACACACTATATCATGTCCACAGTCACACACTATATCATGTTCACAGTCACACACTGTTTCATGTTCACAGTCACACACTATATCATGTTCACAGTCACACACTATATCATGTCCACAGTCACACATTATATCATGTTCACAGTCACACACTATATCATGTTCACAGTCACACACTATTTCATGTTCACAGTCACACACTATTTCATGTTCACAGTCACACACTATATCATGTTCACAGTCACACACTATTTCATGTTCACACTCACACACTATATCATGTTCACAGTCACACACTATTTCATGTTCACAGTCACACACTATATCATTTTCACAGTCACACACTATTTCATGTTCACAGTCATACACTATTTCATGTTCACAGTCACACACTATATCATGTTCACAGTCACACACTATATCATGTTCACAGTCACACACTATTTCATGTTCACAGTCACACACTATATCATAATCACAGTCACACACTATATCATGTCCACAGTCACACACTATATCATGTTCACAGTCACACACTATTTCATGTTCACAGTCACACACTATTTCATGTTCACAGTCACACACTATTTCATGTTCACAGTCACACACTATTTCATGTTCACAGTCACACACTATATCATGTTCACAGTCACACACTATATTATGTTCACAGTCACACACTATTTCATGTTCACAGTCACACACTATATCATGTTTACAGTCACACACTATATCATGTTCACAGTCACACACTATTTCATGTTCACAGTCACACACTATATCATGTTCACAGTCACACACTATATCATGTCCACAGTCACACACTATATCATGTTCACAGTCACACACTATATCATGTTCACAGTCACACACTATTCATGTTCACAGTCACACACTATTTCATGTTCACAGTCACACACTTATCATGTCCACAGTCACACACTGCCGGTCTCTCTGGCTGAGGGGTTACAACACTTTCTCCGTAATCCCGTTTGTCACGCAGAGTCTCGTAGCGGGAGCGAGCTGGGAGCGGTTCGTCCCCCGCTGGTGACTTGCGGGATACTGAGCCGGCCGCTCAGAAAGCAATGGCAAACTACTGAGCGTAATCTTCCAAGAAATCAACAGACAGCTGAAAGATGCTGCTGTTGACAGCGATGTCCTGTAAAGGATATGCGAATAAAAAAAAATAGTCACACACTATATCATGTTCATAGTCACACACTATTTCATGTTCACAGTCACACACTATATCATGTCCACAGTCACACACTATATCATGCGCCAAGTCATACACAAATTCATGTTCACAGTCACACACTATATCATGTCCACAGTCACACACTATATCATGTTCACAGTCACACACTATTTCATGTTCACAGTCACACACTATATCATGTCCACAGTCGCACACTATATCATGTTCACAGTCACACACTATTTCATGTTCACAGTCACACATTATATCATGTTCACAGTCACACACTATTTCATGTTCACAGTCACACACTATATCATGTTCACAGTCACACACTATATCATGTTCACAGTCACACACTATTTCATGTTCACAGTCACACACTATATCATGTTCACAGTCACACACTATATCATGTCCACAGTCACACACTATATCATGTTCACAGTCACACACTATATCATGTTCACAGTCACACACTATTTCATGTTCACAGTCACACACTATTTCATGTCTCAGTTACACACTATATCATGTTCACAGTCACACACTATTTCATGTTCACAGTCACACACTATATCATTTTCACAGTCACACACTATTTCATGTTCACAGTCATACACTATTTCATGTTCACAGTCACACACTATATCATGTTCACAGTCACACACTATATCATGTTCACAGTCACACACTATTTCATGTTCACAGTCACACACTATATCATGTTCACAGTCACACACTATATCATGTCCACAGTCACACACTATATCATGTTCACAGTCACATACTATTTCATGTTCACAGTCACACACTATTTCATGTTCACAGTCACACACTATTTCATGTTCACAGTCACACACTATTTCATGTTCACAGTCACACACTATTTCATGTTCACAGTCACACACTATATCACGTCCACAGTCACACACTATATCACGTTCACAGTCACACACTATATCATGTTCACAGTCACACACTATTTCATGTTCACAGTCACACACTATATCATGTTCACAGTCACACACTATATCATGTTCACAGTCACACACTATTTCATGTTCACAGTCACACACTATATCATGTTTACAGTCACACACTATATCATGTTCACAGTCACACACTATTTCATGTTCACAGTCACACACTATATCATGTTCACAGTCACACACTATATCATGTCCACAGTCACACACTATATCATGTTCACAGTCACACACTATATCATGTTCACAGTCACACACTATTTCATGTTCACAGTCACACACTATTTCATGTTCACAGTCACACACTTTATCATGTCCACAGTCACACACTGCCGGTCTCTCTGGCTGAGGGGTTACAACACTTTCTCCGTAATCCCGTTTGTCACGCAGAGTCTCGTAGCGGGAGCGAGCTGGGAGCGGTTCGTCCCCCGCTGGTGACTTGCGGGATACTGAGCCGGCCGCTCAGAAAGCAATGGCAAACTACTGAGCGTAATCTTGCCAAGAAATCAACAGACAGCTGAAAGATGCTGCTGTTGACAGCGATGTCCTGTAAAGGATATGCGAATAAAAAAAAAAAAGTCACACACTATATCATGTTCACAGTCACACACTATTTCATGTTCACAGTCACACACTATATCATGTCCACAGTCACACACTATATCATGCGCCAAGTCATACACAATTTCATGTTCACAGTCACACACTATATCATGTCCACAGTCACACACTATATCATGTTCACAGTCACACACTATTTCATGTTCACAGTCACACACTATATCATGTCCACAGTCGCACACTATATCATGTTCACAGTCACACACTATTTCATGTTCACAGTCACACATTATATCATGTTCACAGTCACACACTATTTCATGTTCACAGTCACACACTATATCATGTTCACAGTCACACACTATATCATGTTCACAGTCACACACTATATCATGTTCACAGTCACACACTATTTCATGTTCACAGTCACACACTATATCATGTTCACAGTCACACACTATATCATGTCCACAGTCACACACTATATCATGTTCACAGTCACACACTATATCATGTTCACAGTCACACACTATTTCATGTTCACAGTCACACACTATTTCATGTTCACTGTCACACACTATATCATGTCCACAGTCACACACTGCCGGTCTCTCTGGCTGAGGGGTTACAACACTTTCTCCGTAATCCCGTTTGTCACGCAGAGTCTCGTTGCGGGAGCGAGCTGGGAGCGGTTCGTCCCCCGCTGGTGACTTGCGGGATACTGAGCCGGCCGCTCAGAAAGCAATGGCAAACTACTGAGCGTAATCTTGCCAAGAAATCAACAGACAGCTGAAAGATGCTGCTGTTGACAGCGATGTCCTGTAAAGGATATGCGAATAAAGAAATTAAAAAAGTCACACACTATATCATGTTCACAGTCACACACTATTTCATGTTCACAGTCACACACTATATCATGTTCACAGTCACACACTATATCATGTTCACAGTCACACACTATTTCATGTTCACAACCACACACTATTTCATGTCCACAGTCACACACTATGTCATGTTCACAGTCACACACTATTTCATTTTCACAGTCACACACTATTTCATGTTCACAGTCACACACTAACACACTATTTTATGTTCGCAGTTACACACTATTTTATGCGCCAAATCATACACAATTTAGCCTACATTATTACTCCACCCAGCCCACTTTTCTCCAACTCCTAGAACTGTAGCCTTGCAGGGAAAGTCTCTGCGTAGTATGGTGTGTTCTACAAGCTAGCGGAGGTAAATAACAGACAACATGGCGTGAGAACAGGGGGACCCACAGCAATACACCCTAAAGTACTCTTTGATTCGACAATTTTTAAGGACGGAAAAACGTATTATGAAACAGATGACACCCATAAATTAATTACAGCAGTTAGCTATGCAGTCAAGATCTTTGACATGTTATGAGGAAAATTAAACTTGCCAACAAAATGATAACTTGATGAAACGAAGCAAGGGTAAAATAAAGGATCAATTACCTGGGTAGCTTGGCCACAAGGCATAATCCTGGCAAGAACACAGACCTATTTCGAGATGATCGTTTGGATTGGCGAACTATGACCTGCCCTTTCAGCGCGGCGCATGATGATTGTGATTAGTCAGGCACTATGTCGTGTGCACAATATTGACATATTTCACACTTTCATCGAGAAGACACCGAAATTTTTACTTCACATTGATCCGAAGTGTTAAAATGTGTATATATACCAGGCATGTAAATATGACGCGCTCCAGTGCAAATAGCCCAGATGTATTCATGTTCATCTGTGGCAAAGACGTGAGTAAATATGAATATCGTAATGCTGTCACATTAGGACAGTCGGCTCACTGGGATACTGATCGAGTGACAGGATCAAATGTCGCCCAGTTAGTGAATAGATTCAGTTCTCCGCGGTTGTAAAAGTAAAGGACTCGTTTAAGCACCCCAAGTGTGTAAGGTGTATTGTTCTGGTCCCATATTGTTATGGACCAAACTCACTGCGTGGCTGATGTGATTAATGCCGCACCAGTGGCCTTGACTTCCATGGACACCTCCAGGTACCCTCCTTACGCTGGGTCTACCTGAGAGATGGTAAATCATTAATCTCAATGTGGATTTGAACAGATGACCAACTGCTCTGTAGGCAAGAGTACTGGACGCTGCTCTACTGCAGGACTGAATGCTTATTTGCACAATTCTGGACAGAGAACGACCGTTGTTTACTGAAGAAGTTAGACACATGGGCAAGGTTCCTCAAACCGGTTTATGGAGGGAAAAGAGGGCTGCCATCAGGAATTGGCAGAGGGTGAGAAGAGCAACCAGTTTGGAAGACATGACGGACTGGCACATGCTACAGTTTATGATGATAACAACCGACCTATGACAGGGGGTTCTGGAAGAATCTCAGAACTGAGAGGGAAGACCAGGAGAACTTTCAATCAGATAACGGTTGGGATGATTAGTAGTGTGACTCTTCGCTGGCTGTTGAACGCGGAGACGGAGCACGCATGGGAATGTCCTGAGTGCAGTGGTTTCGGTTCATACCTCAACTCATCTCA